>CM032668.1:39030793-39077614 GCA_019095985.1 Streblospio benedicti | reverse complement strand
GCAACTTTGACGCATACCCATGTGATAATTTGGATGATGCCGATAATGCAAGTACTTTTCACTAGCTTAACAAACGTAAATTAGTTATGCCATAATATTATTTTGGATCACGGAGCTTAATGGAAATCTTACAGTAACATGTCCAGATTATTCATAAATTATAATTTTATTTTCTGCCCAATGCTTTGTTGTGAAGCTGCGCCGTGGGTATCTTGCAGGGAGGGTGCAATAGCTGTACTGCTGGCGTCGACTGTCAGATGATGGGGTTCTACGCTGACACCATGCCCGGCAGAGGCCAGTACTACTTGAGACAGTGGAGGGCTACCCTTACTGCCAATCCTAACATAACCACCTGCAATGCCCTTCTTGAATTGATGTAAGGATAAAAGATAAAATAAAGATTGAACAATAAATTGTTTTACTTCTAACTTCTTTGCACATATACAACTAGCTGCTGTCCACTTTCGCAGTTTATAAATAGTTAAACCTACGAATGCCCCCAATACCTACTTCCAGACACTAACAGACTGACATAGCCTTTTATGACAAATAAAGTCATGTTTAGTTCTAGACAGAGTCAAGTCTCCAGATGAAGCATAGTGCATGGTTTAAGTAAGAATTTTAAGGAACCTGTACGCAGGAAGACGAAAAAGCAGAAAATCTGCATGGATGTGATATTAGTGACGAAAATGGGAATGCACGCTTTGGATCCTCTGCATCCGTGACATTATTGACCTGCCACTGATGCCAACCACAACTGTTGGATGTGTGGGTGTGTTCAATGCACGAAATGCTGAGTGCACAACTTCCAATGGCGCGCGGGGGGGTTAGAATTTCATTGTAAGCTAATGAAACATATCTGACCGCCCCCACCCCCTCATAAATAATGACAGCTCCCTAATGTCAATGTGATTGTTTGCTGGTTTTGTTTGTCCTGTCTGCACAACGAAGTGACATTGAAGATTAAACCATTTTGCAGGGAGAGTGCAATAACTGTACTGCTGGCGTCGACTGTCAGATGACGGGGTTCTATGCTGACAGCATGCCCGGCAGAGGCCAGTACTACTTGGAGACAGTGGAGGGCTACCCTTACTGTCAATCCTAACCGTGCCGCTATCTATTGCATTGCGCAGTGTGAATAGAACTAGCAGAATAAAGATTTGGTGTTTTTCAAAATCAAACCCCAAACCTTTTGTTTAACAAGGACTAGTTAAATGATGACCAGGAAAAAAAAACAAGAACTACAAACTATATCAAAGGTGCTCAACAAGCTCAGTGTCAGCGTCGGTGACACAGTATTAACTACTGTGCAATGAAAATGTCTTTCAGAGGGCACACATTCATTGGCCGATTGCACACCAAAGACCACCATACCATTCACCGGCCATTTAACGTACGCTCCATCTGTTAAAGCCCCCTCACACATACCGTTGTTGGTACCACCGGTCGAGTACCGTTCAAATAATTTAGATTTTTTTGTCCCATTTGCATCGTCAGCCAACCGTCCCCAACTGTTTCCTGGTGTTATCTGACCGAGCAGGAACAGCAGATCACTGTGAATGCGAGAAAAAAGTCATCAAACCGGCCGCAGGATTTTGAAATGTTAAAAAATTCGCGCCGATGAAGATTTGGAACCCCCCCAAAAAAAAAAAAAAAAAAAAAAAACAAAAAAAAACAAACAAAACAAAAACAAAACAAAAAAAAAAAAAAAAAAAAAAAAAAACACACACAAAACAATAGCGCCAGCTGACCATGATTAAGCTGTTTGTCGACCTGCCATTGACCGGTATCAATCCGGCACGAACGGCGCCGAAACGGCACTTTACCGTTGGTAGTCGGCTTCAAATCCGAGAGCGCCGTTTGTGCGCCGTCAATGAATGGCATTCTAGCGGTCGGGAGCAATTTCTTCATCGCAGCATCATAGAATGTGAAGTTCTTCAATATCCATTCTTGGTTGTCCATCATCAAGGCGCAGTTCGACCCAAACTTCTTGTGCTTCTTTAACTTGACACAGATATCTCTTTTGTTACTATACCACATTTTTAGATCTTCAACCGGGATGCCAGTCTGCTCTGAGTATATTCGCCAACAATGGTTCCTCTTGTGGTAGAACGTTGAGCCCATTGTCCAGATGCAGTCATTCTCTGCAAGCCACTTCACGTAATGTTCCTCTTCAGCCTCAGATAGTTTGCATGCTTCCTTGGGAGCTGCTGCCTTCCTGCCCTGCTATTGTCCTTGCCCGTACACTTGCCCTTGGTAGGTGGCTGGTCCTCAATCGCTGTCCCTTCAGGTTCAGGTTCAGAAGGTGGAGAAGGTGGAAATGGAGACCTCGGAGAGAGGTCAGGAGATGTGTCTCGAGAAGCACTGCCTGTAAAAGGACACAGAGAATAGTAAGTTATACAATCAAAATAATATAATTAAAACTATCTATATTTAATACTTGTCACTTTTCCGACAGGCTCTTATTATTTGGTTTGACAGTGGAATTATGTAAAGTAGAATTTTAAAAGCAATAATCCATCATTAGTTTTACTCAAATAACTTGTTAAATATGGTGTCACTGGTGACGGTAATCCATGTCGCCGGTGACAACTGTCGTCGGCGACACAATTTGCATAAATTTGATGCATTCTGGTCTTTGATTTGCCAAGTAAGGGATTGTCCATTATCTATTGCCGGGGGGAGTGTGAAGATTTTGTCTGATGTTTATGTACAAAATTCATAACCCACCTATTTTTATTTACAAAAAAGGCACCCCCATTTTTTCATGTACAAAATAGGTGGCCCCCACCCTTATGAAATCTATTATTTTACAATGATCAGTACTGATCTTACCAATCATATATAAAGAAAGTGAAGCTGATTATAAAGAGTATAAAACAAACGAAATATCATACTTTTGATAATACAGTGTTAACAAGAGAAAATAACTGAATCAATCAAACATATGATTATGAATTTAGAACATTTCTTCGAAACACATTTCTGCAATGTTCTACCCCTCCTGGTCAAACATCTGCATCTCATTTAACGCATAGTTTCGTGTTTCTACTAAGTGAGCATATTTTCTCTCTTAATTAAGAGTTTTAATCAATGTTTCTTCTGATAAATTCCTGTTGTCAATGGTGAGTTATCTTTCTCATAAGAAACTCGCCCAAATTTTACAGTAATACATTTTTCTCTATCTATTAGTCTTAATCTTTTTACAAGCATGATGAACATGTTCCCCTTTCTTTCTCGTCAGAATTGATTCTTTTGATCCATCTCTCTGTGTGTGTATATTTTTTCGTACTTTACCTAATGTGTCCTCGAGTTGATTTTTTTGAGTTTCCATTTCTGATATTTTGCATCGAATACCTTTCAATGTCTCAGTCACAGTGACTGTTTAACACTGGCACATGGTTTAAGTGTATTGTCTCGAGTCATATGCAATGTCCAGTCTGTGAAGACTGCATCTAGGATAACATTGAGTTTTGTCAATCAATGTATCAATAGCGTTTATAATCTGAATGAATAGCAAACATTCCAAATTTCTTGAAACTTCTTTCTAAGCAATGCTAACTTGCCATCTCAGAATGCACTGATTTCTGAAACAGTTAGAAACCTTTGTCTGTAGCCTTGTGTAGCATGGATATAAAAGAGTGAATAATTCGTTACTGAAGATGTGCTTTTCTAGCGATGGTTTTGTGTAAATTGCCATTGCCTCTCCATGAATTTTCTTGTGGCTGAACTCTCATGTTGCATTTTCGAAGATGTCAGCATCCTCCGCAAATTGAATCAAGGGTCTTTCTCCTCGTTTCTAAGTCGTGTGCCTGGATTAAGAATGAAATCTATGTCAATTTATTAGTAACTAGAAGCTCTCTAAAAGAACATGTAAATTCCCATATTAAGACTAGTTTTCTATAAGTAACAGTAGACTTCAACTATTTAAAAAAGTGTGTGGTACTCCACATAATCTAGAGTGCAGAGATATACCACAACAACAAAGGTAAACTATGGTATGATGTCTTACCAGTTGAACTGGCTATTTGGAGATCGATGTTTGTTGAAAGTGATAACCATTTTCCTTTAGAGTGTCATATACTTGCTTAAACCTTCGTCCTTCAAATTCCTTAATTTCAAGTCTTTGATATCATCTTCATAACTAAACTCTTAACAGTGCTGTAGTGTTGTAATTATGACATCTTTCAAATATTGAGCAGCTTGATAAATTTACATTGACCATGTACATAAATTAAATTGTACGCTGAACATTTAAATTTTAGCTCACATGTGTTACTGTAGGCTCTAATTAGATGGAATTAAGCGTGTAGTATTGTAACTATATATTTGAAACATTTGAATGAAATTTAAAATTAATTCATGACGCCTCCCCCACCCTCAAATATCTGTACCAAAATAGAGAATCCCCCTGGAATTCCTCAGACTCCCACTGACTTACATAATGAGCATTACCCAAGTAGGCGACACTGTTCCCGGCGACGATGTGAAAGATCCCCGATGAAATCATGTTTTCTGTGACTAGATACTTGCATCACTACTATTTCAGATGTCTTGAGATCGGAGCCATATCTATATTCCACAAGTGACACACATTACTGGAACATTTAAATGCATTTCAGTCAGGGAAATTTCCATTTTGTCACACATGTTGCATGACGTATTATGCAAAAAGTATCAGAGAGATAAGTAAGATAAGAACAACTGTAACTGACACCGACTAATTTCAATGCATTCGTTTGAAGGAAGACGAATCAACAGTATGCTCTTCGTTTTCTTGTTGATCTTTCGTGCCAGGTATGTTCAACTTATATAAGAAAACATTCAATTATATAGATCTAATATAAACAAGCAATAATATGCACAATGCTCTGACTTATAGTATCAAGAGATTTGTTTTTGTTAAAGTTCAGTCGATTTGATATAGACATTACCCATGTCGAATCACTCCCTCACGCAAGGCTTATACATATTTACCGTAATATGATATTAATTAGTTCTTGTTTAAGTTACAAATTAACTCAACTAAATTTAGACTATTGTATGCAATGATAGAATATCCAACAATGATTCCCCTGCTGAATACTTTCAACGTTAGAAAGCAGGAGGTTGTTGTGAACAGATGTATCTATTATAAAAGACACAGTAATACTATAAAACAGTTCTCTTGTAGAGAATCACTCCATCCACCGAGATTCACTTGAGCAAACTCTTTTAATTCAGTGTGGTTAGTGCCGAGGAGGTATGTTACCCTCCGTGCGGCTGCTTCAACAATGACCCCCCGTTCAACACCCGCCCTCTGCCCCAGGGCTGGGAGCAGCGACCCATCCACTGGCTTCTGTACACTCAAAGTAACCCTACCACACCCGTGGAAATTGATTGGCCGGAGGTTTCAGCCCCGTAAGTAGGGTGCCTCTCATAAATCATTAACATATGAGTCATATCATGATCACATTAACATATATTATCTACATTCATGCATTCTAATATTCTATTTGAAATGTTACACTGATTTCATTATATTTACCCCCCCAAAAAAAAAAAAAAAAAAAGAAAAGAAAAAAAAAGAAAAGAAAAAAATGCATTCCAATAGATCCTTCGACGGCTATAGGCTATGGGTAATGATACTGTGGTATACGCTCATTAATAAAGACCTAATCATAGCTATGATAAAATACAATGTTTGTAATCATAATTACATATAATTATTGATATCAAATAATGATGTTCATTGTGATTATTGGGTTAAACAATGGTGGCAAGCTATCCCTTTGTTAGAAAGCTTTCCACGGAATCTAATCACATATTGCTAGGGCCCGTGGTGGGAAATAACGGCTAAATAGAGGCATATGAGAATTTAAGGAAGTGGAATGTGTTGGGGAATGTTGAACATTTATAGAATGTGGAACAAATGCGGAATGTAGGAAAAAGACCAAAGAAAAAGGGATGTGGGATTTTTTGTGCCCCCATACCCCCCCTCCCCCCCAACACACACTGCTGTCAGTATATCGACTGATATCTTATCAGTCGAAGACGTGCGTCTACCAAACCAGTTGAATAGACGTGCAATCTAATGGACAAAGCGATAAAGATACCTATCAGATACAGCATTGTCTACATGTTAATAATTGGGAATGTTCAGCGTAAGAATCTTGGCTCACTATGCTCTTCACAATGCTTTCATCGACAGATCCTTGGTTCTATCGAGTGGCATTCACTGTCAATCTTATAAAATAATTTTCATTGTAGGCCACAGTTCGATGGAAATAAACTGACAATATTTTTGATCCACGGTTGGACGAATGACCGGGAGAAACTGAATGACATCAGAGACGCTATACTGGGGGTAATTGTGCACATCGGCTTTTGCACCAGACTCTGTCTACTACATAACTTACCACATACATTTGATTATAACTCATGTGTATTAGGAAAGGTCAAAACAGTGATAAATTGCTTGAAACAAAGTTTGCGTTTAACGAATAATCACAACCTCCACGACGCTAAATTTGTAAAAAAAAGCAAGAAAAAAAACAATGTAGTTTTCTTAGGCCTAGACTTTTGATTATTATATTCTAAAAGTCTTTCTCTCATTCAGTCCTATGACTACAACGTCATCGTGGTGGACTGGGAGGATGGAGCGAGCGCTGTGTACCCGCAGTCAGCCACCAACACACGGGTGCGTTATGATCAATTTGTCACAATGCACCCTTACATAGTCATAAACAGCTGATGGAAATTTCTGCGACCAAACTCTCCTACTACTTTACACCATCACTATTCCATAACAAAAAACAACAACACGTGATCGGTACAAAAATCCTGTTGATTTATCTCGGTCGATTAAAGCGAGGGGCACATCCCACCTTGCGGCGGTGGTCGCCGCAAGGCGTGTTGAGGTCTGCGGCGTCTACGGCGTTTTCCGCACGTATTGACAAAAGTACAGTTGTGGGCACATACGCACGGGCTCCGTGCTTCATGAGTGCGTCGGCACAAGGAGTGGTTTTTATTGTGGTGGCCGTGCGATGCTTGCCAAACTTCTTCTACGGCCACCCTACGTCATGGTCTGATCGTAAGGAGGCAGTGCGGAGACCTTACGTGAAACGCAGATGATTTAACCGCACATTGTCGGCACAGACACAGTACGGGGGCCGTGCGTTGCCTGTACCATGAACGTGCGGATCCCGTACTTTTGTAATCACACGGTGCGTAGGACGTAAGTAATACGCGAGTACATCGCACGTTCTATCCAAGTTGATCTCACGGCCACCTCAAGAAAAACCACTCCCTGTCCCGACACATTCCAAACGCACGGGACCCGTGCGTATGTGCCCTTAACTGTACTTTTGTCAATGCATGCGGAAAACGCCGCAGACGCTGCAGACCTCAACACGCCTTGCGGCGACCACCGCCGCAAGGTGGAATGTGCCCCTCGCTTTATGTAGAGACACAGTGAGATCCTCGTGCATGCAGGTGGTGGGCGCGTGTTCGGCGCACGTGGCGTCCCAGCTGGCTGACCTGTCCCGCGTGTACTGTGTGGGTCACTCACTGGGCGGCCAGACGTGCGGCTACATGGGCAAGGCGCTGAAGGGCGGCGGCGGGCAGCCACAGCTGGCCAGGATCACAGGTAACATATGGGGGAGGCGGGGGTTTATCGTGCACTGGTATCAATTAACTTTTACCATGTTTCCTGATAACTCCACAAAAATATAGACGGCAACTGGGTTTGTATTTAGCGATTATTTTTTAAATCTAATAGAAACTTAAAGGAGGAAAGTCAATCATTAAAATGTTAGGAAAAGTAATACCCCGGTATGCTTATAAAACCACTTCAGCTCTGGATCCAGCTGGTCCACTGTTCGCTGGAGACGAAGTTCAGATCCGGATTGACAGAACAGACGCAGTTCTCGTGGAAAACATACACACGGACGTGCGCTTCAATGGCATTGGTCAGTCGGTGGGCGATGTGGACTTCTATCCCAATAAGGGTTTGCAGCAGCCTGGATGTGGGGATAGTGACACCAGTAAGTTTTAAAAACCCAAACAAACTTGGCAATCTGCTAATTATCAAAATGGATTTTTTGTTGGTGCAATAATATCAGTCATAACTGTATATGAAATGACTCAAAATGTTGTGATGACATCTTATCTCAGTACACGTAGTCTAAATGGAAGATTTAATTATTTCACATGAAATTTCCTAACACATATTTCAATAGTTACTTGCATGCATTAAATGAATTTATATTCATTTGCATTGAGCCATGGGACTATTTCTTCTAATATTTGCATGACACCTTAAATCGGCATTCAGGTTGCGACCACCAGATCGTCGTACCGTTCTACGCAGCCTCCATCAGTGCCAAGTCCGGCAGCTGCAACTTTGATGCTTACCCATGTGATAATTTGGATGATGCTGATAATGTAAGTATTTTGGCCTACATGAGAAATAAAATGTATTGCATGTTAATAGTATTGTGTGCAAGCACGGGCATTAGAGGATTATTCATAAATCTATAGAGCTAATTATCTGATTGCCGCTAAATCATGTACTATACAACATACGACAAGATTATGCATGTCCTTAAGTGGAACGGTAGATTTTTCAATTCTGCCAGGATGACTGAGATGTCTATTGCGTATGTGTCAATCCTTGGTGGCAGTGGGAGTGATCCAAGTTGAAGTACCAGCAGTGACTATGAGATGCCATATAGACATGCATCAGGAATCTCCTCATTCCACTGTTTTTGTTTGCTGGCTGTTTGTCATGTCTGCACAACAAAGTGACATTGAAGATTAAACCATTTTGCAGGGAGGGTGCAATAGCTGTACTGCTGGCGTCGACTGTCAGATGATGGGGTTCTATGCTGACACCATGCCCGGCAGAGGCCAGTACTACTTGGAGACAGTAGAGGGCTACCCTTACTGCCAATCCTAACCGTTCTGCTATCTATTTTGTTGCGCAGTGTGAATAGAACTAGCAGAATAAAGATTTGTTGTTATTCAAAATCAACCCGAAAGCCTATTGTTTAACAAGGACTAGTTAAATGACGAGTAGAAAACAACAAGAACTACAAACTAGATCAAAGTTGCTCAACAAGCTCAGCGTCGCTGACACAAAGTTTACTACTGTGCAATGAAAGTGTCTTTTAGAAAGCACACTTTCATTGGCCGATTGCACACCAAAAACTACCATACCATTCATAGGCCATAATTGACTAATCTTCATAGAATAGTAACGTAGACCACCTGTAGAGCACATTCATTGAGCAAATAATAGCCATTTACGTAAACAGATTACCCCCCCTCCGCCATCTCCCAAAGACACACAGCCCCGGTAAATTTGGAGATAAAAAGTACAGTGTATTGCTCTTACAACGTAGCTTGCCATAATTTCTTGTATCATTGTCACTTTGAAAATAAAAAAATGCCCCCCAAAAATATGCGTTGGATTTAATTTCAATCATGAAGATGTTGACAAAACTCATGAAATAACCCTCAAAATCACCTCTCAAAATATCCCCATATTTGTGCAAAACCGTAAGTTTGAAATGTTAGGAATGATTACAGAAAGAAAATCTGAAAATCAAAGAAATTGAAGTTCATGTATGAAGACAAGGATATCTGCTACACATAAAATATAATCATAACAATAATTGAAAAATGCTTTGATGATTAATTGATAAAACCTGTTGCGAGTCACTTTTGACCAGTCCAGTGCCGATGTGTGTGTTCTTACCCATGCCGTAGAGGGTTAATGCTGATCATACTGCCCATATTTTCTCAGCAAAGTAAAGCACTGTCCAGATGGGATTAAAAGTTGAAGCTGACAGGTAGTATGTTGTTCTCGGAAAGGAAACGCCTCTCTCCAGCAAGGAGAAACACACCAATTAACGTAACCCCCAGGCCAAAGAGCGATTGTTACTGGTCACCATAATGAGCCTCTGAGCTTTGCCCCCTCCCCCTTCTGGTAACTGCTGTCCAGTTTTGTCGAGAAACATAACGCGATCAGTGGCCTCGGGCTGACTATGCCGAAAATAACAGCTAATAGGCTGCATGGCAACTCAGTGCTGAGTTAAATGCTGCAGTTTAATACTGACCAGAAGCACATGAGATTAGCTAACATAACCAGATGCCTCCGATGTCCAGTTACCACCCTAAAGCGTACCACTTCAAGGACGCCTCAACTAACATAATAACCTTGATTTAGCGCCATTCACTACATACAATATTAAATATTCTGTATATTTGGCCTACAGCACTAGGTCTCATTGTCAATAGTGTCTTGCTTTCTTTTCTACGGCTGTGTTATTACTAATATGAAACGTTTTTGTTCTAAAGTTTAATTTTGATCTCAATTTTTTATTTAACGTTTTCGAGCTCCTGAAGGCTCCTTTTCAAAATAAAACACCGAAAGAAATACAATGTACAACAGAACAACCAATAGGTTCAATTACGCATTTAAGAACAGGACGTGTTTGCCCAAGATGTATTTCTCACGTATATCGGTTACAACTGACCATTGCAGCATATTTGTAGACCAAGTTGACGTCATCGAAGTGGTTGATTTAAGTTAACCGCAAAGATGTACGCATTCTAAGCTGACACCCACCATGAGCGCAGAAACGATCGCACCTATAATATTGACTTTACACGCGTGTGAGGTCAATAATACTAGAGGTGTGATCGTGTCCTTGTAAGCTAGTTTCTGCTGTGAGTGCACAAATGTAGCTGTTATACAAACACAGAAATAAATTACTAGGAAATGATCAAAATACCCATGTCAATTAGAGTTTGCATTTTCTCCTTTGGAAATGAGCAGCACCATGTTTGGTAATTAGCCAACCTATGCCGTGAACTTTATATACTATATTGAACAGATTCATTGGATTTCTTATTGGACAATACTATTTATTCATTTTTTATGAGCCAAATTAGGCTTATAAAAACAACTATAAGGGGTTTTTCTCAAAATAAATTTATAGTATTTAACTCTATATACTACAGCTGATATACTAATTCAAAATACACGGGAAATATTCAAGATATGTTGTAGATCTATTAACTTGTGTAACTTATTGTTTCACTTTCTTGAAAGAATAATAATTCAATAAGTTCAATAATCTATTACTGAGATGCTGAACTTTGCATATAAAGTGATTCACATACAAAAAAGGCCAGGGTTGGATCCAAGAATCAAGAGTGACATTAAAATCTTTATACACCTGAATCATAAACATAATCTATTCTTAGGCTTCGTATCCATTTTAGAGGCTGTCTGCTAATCTTAAATAAAAGAAGAGCAAATCTCCTATGCACATGCCAATTTTCATGCTTTTAAGCTTTCAGAGAAAAATACGCACATGCACTATACTAGTATCTTGTCTCTTGAGCCCCATACGCTGATCTCATACGTGTTATTACTATGAACGAATAGTACAGCACAGAATAGCAGAATAGGTAGTTTAATAGGTCTTGGTAAGGGACTTTAAACGTTGGCGGTGTTTGAGAGAAGGAGGCTGGAGAGTAGGTTGGGGCTTAAGAGAAGGGGGGGCTTAATTTAGGTGGGAGCTTGAGAGTAGGTGGGGGCTTGACGAAGGGCTTTGGCTATGGTGGAGTCTTGGCGTATGGTTGGAACTTAGTATATGGCGGGGAAGGTTGGGAGTGCTTGGGATAGGAGAGGCAGATGCCCAAGCCCCGTAAGAACGCCCGCGGTTCTATAACTGAACAGAGGCAATCTTGTACCTAGTTCATTGTAATTTACTGTAGTCTACCTTAAATCCAGTCGTCATGCTGCAATATATATACCAGCTAAAGCGAGGGTCACATTCCACCTTGCAGCCGTGGTCGTCGCAAGGCGTCTTGAGGTCTGCGGCGTCTACAGTGTTTTCCACATGCAGTGACAAAAGCACAGCTGTGGGCACATACGCACGGGCTCCGTGTGTTATGAGTGCATTTTTATTGAGGTGGCCGTGGGATCCACTTGCATAGAACGTGGGATGTACTCGCGTATAACTTACGTCCTATGCACCGTGTGATTACAAACGTACAGGATCCACATCTTTGTATCTTTTCCGCTGTCCTCCTCGTAATATTTTTCCTGATGACAGCTCGCCGCACATAAGGAATTCTTTCTGAGTCCATGCGCACTACATGTCCAGCCCAGCGTAATTGAGCATGCGTAATCATGGCTTCAACACTGGACATACCACAGAGATCAAACCTATCAGTATTTGCCATTCTGTCAGTCCAAGACACCGTGCATATTTTTCTAAGGCAACGTTGATGGAATTGCTCTAGAAGTTTGATGTGACATCGGTATTGAGTCCATGTCTCACAGCCATAACGGAGTGTACTGAAAAACCACGGCTCTGTACACCTGTATTTTCGTACTGAGTCGTATGCCATGATCTGACCATAGCCTGTGCTGTAACAAACCATAAGACGAACATTTACTTCTGCGTCATGACAAAATTATCAAGTGTTACGTTTCCTTTATGAACAGTATAGTCTGCGGGCTCCGTATACCCCTACTCCCCCCCCCCCGCGAAGGAGTTTTTGTAAACGTGTTTTTTTGTACTTTAGATACTACTCTATAGGAAAAATGATGTTTACCCAAAATATTTGATGGCAAATATATTTTTCAGGGTCAAACAGGGGTCATCTGGTCAAAATTTCACGAAATTGCATTTATCTCGATTAATAACAAATTTAGAGTAAAAACTTGTAGTGACCCTACATAGGAACATGTGTATGTGGAATCCAAATAAAACATCAGATTTGACCTTTGACCTCTCCTTCAAGGTCATCTTGGTCAAAATTTCATAAAATTACATTTATCTCGATCAATAACAATTTTAGAGTAACAACTTGTATTGACCTTAGGTAGGAACATGTGTATGTGGAATCCAAATTAAACATCACATTTGACCTGTCCTTCAGGGTTACATTAGTAGGTCAATTTCAGGAATTTTATTCATTTTTGAGTTTACCAAATAAATGAGTAGCTTTAAACATTTTATTTGTTAATAGTCCATGATAAATTAGTTTTATTGATATAAGCATTTGTATTCTAGATTAGGATTATCCGGTACTTTTATGTTTTATTTTGATTAATACTTTATTAACTAATTATGCAAAAATATACGGACTGAATTAATATGATGGTAAATGCCATGTTTATCTCAGAGAATGCTACAGCGAATTCACAAATCTGAAATATTTTAAAGCAACTAAAAGGAAATCACATTAAGATTCAGGGGTTGCACTAAGAAAATGATGATAAATCATTTTGGACCAAAGTTAATTTATTAGACACCCAATCATAGGAGTTAGCTTGTCTACTCTGATTATATTCATAAAGAGAAGCCATTGAAACTGCCTTTGAATGTGTTTCATCAGATCACAGAAAACTTGAAGATGTTGGATTTTAGTGAATGGTACCGTTATAGATTAATCTTGACCTACTAAAGTTCCTACACAGCCTGTGTACTTGTCCTGTAATTACAAGCACTTAAATATTTGCAAAAGGATTTTTATATCCTTTATGAAGTTAGTAAATCACTTTCATTAATGATGTTAATGTAGAGAAAAACTAAGAGCTGAACAACGTTGATCATTCGTAAAAAGATCACTTGAGTAATAGTGATGGAGATTTCTGTTTTGCCTTAAACATATTTTTCCTATGACTGGCAACTAGAATAGAATATGTAGGTATATTGGAATTAATTGGCTAGATGTAAGTATTGACATCAGAGTATTATTTCTCCAAGTTTATAGGACTACATGTATATCACATAGCCTCTACCAGGACTTAAACCCTCGACCATTACCACTGTGGCATCTATTCACAAAGCACTTAAGGCAGACCACCCGGGTCGGTCAGGATGTCCGAGTGGAATAATGCGGCAGTTATACCTGTCTTAAGTGGTTGTTGAATAGGAGCCTCAGTACAATGGTAGATCAGTGGTAATGTGCACTCAGGTGATACGGCAGTCAAACCCATTTAATAAACATTTCTAGTATCAAACAAGGAGGTTCGGAAGCCCCGTTAAAAGCCGTGTCCCGTGTAGAGGAGAGGCACACCTCTGCACGTAAAAGAACTCACCTAGTTTGAAAACTATAGCTAGTGTGATCCCCCCACACACCCGAGGCTCAGTTGGCTACCTAGCCTGCCTCTGGAGGTCCATGTACCAACACCACGTGGCCTCACCGTCCGATACACCTTAGAAGGTACTTGAGACATAAACAATGAAGGATGTGCATTTTCTCTATTCGCGGTACAATTCAATAAAGATCCAACATCCTCAAGTTTTCTGTAATCTAATGAAGCATATTCAAAGGCAGTTTAAATGGCCTTTATAATATGATTGGAGTTGACCAGTTCACTTATATGACCTGGTAGCCAGAACTTTAATTTTGGTCAGAAATGGTTTATCGTCTTTTTCCTAAGCTTGTCTGTCTTGTAGTTACCACTATACACAGGCAAAGAAGGAATTTTTTCCTGCATATATGCCAGATACTTTTCACGAAGAATAATCATACATTCTACTTTTGCATCAATGATTATGTTTCTTGCAATATATTCAGCTATGACTTCATAACATGTACTATGAGCTTCTTCTATCTTCTTTTGCCTTAAAGCTTCTTGCATACTTGTCGCTGAATATTTATGTGCGCTTCTATATTCATCATGGTATTTAGCTACTCTTGCCTCAAATCTACATCTATCACTTTACACAGCATCCTTTCATAACTTCGTCTCTCTGAAGCCTCTTTTAAGATCTTCCCTGCAGTTTCTGTTTTACATGTCTAAATTTCACTAAAAAAATTGCCAGGAAGAATTAATTCTGGAGTATTTTCACAAATAAACAGAAATCACAAGTGAATGTTATTGATAATTTTTTATTTTTTTTAATTGATAGTTCAACCTTTGGATCTTGGTCTAATTTTCATTTTATTGCTTTTAAATATTTGAGATTTGTGAATTTGTTGTAGAATTCTCTGTGAAAACCATTGCATTTACTACCATATTCATTCGGCACACTTTTGTAAATTTCATCATAATTTTGTTTTAGATCCTTTAAACTTTGTCTCACTTCAATCGTTTCTTAATTGTCCCCAACTTGAATCTGATAAATTATGTATTTTGAAAGATTGCATACTTATAAAATGTATGATGCATGATTTTATATTGCCCTTTTTCTTTGTTTTGAATTGCTTCTCAGATTTCATTTTCATTGAATTTTCCATGATTTAGCAATGACCATTGTAATATGAGGATGTATTAAATTTGTTGCTCTTTTTGTAAGTTTTGTAAGTTACACATTTTTTAATCCAATGTCCAATCAAATAATACTAAAACATAACAAAATTTGAGAACATGCACTTTATGAAGATATCAATGATACTGATGCTGCCTCAAATTCTACCATTAAAAGTGAAACCCATTTAGTAAAATATTGATTAAGATAAAACATAATGTAATTCCAATCTAGAATGCAAATACTTATATCAATAAAACTAATTTATCATGGATTATTAACAAATAAAATATTCAAAGCTGCTCATTTCTTTCGTAACCGCAAAAATGAACAAAAATGAACAAAATTGTTTGCATATGGAGCCCGCGGTAACACGTGTTCTTGTTCTGGTCACGTGGTATGAGGTCACGCCGAGGACCTATGTGCACGTGACTTGCATTCAGCAGAAAGGGTTTTAATAATAAAATTACATTTCAATGACACAAATCCAAGACCCCCAAGTGCGAAACAACAAAACCCATCCCTGTAAAACACGTTCACTGAATAGGTAGCTAACATATTTGATCTTCTCAACTTGTTTCATTACAGTAACTATTGCTTTGCTTATGACATATTTTGCATCTATTTTGAAAAAAAAATCGAACACAATAAAAGTATATAAATGATTTTCAGATAAGGTGTAAGGTTTCTCATGTGATGAAGAGAAACTATTTATATGGCAAATATAATTTGCCTTTTGCTGTAAGTGATGAATTGGTTTAAATATATTTATTTGTTATATAAAGCACAACAAAGAAAGAGGCAATATAACAATCCAAGCAAAAAGTGAATAATCAAAGCGCTATTAAAGGAATAATATCCATACATAAAAGACTAGTAAATATCCCATGGTATACGTATGACTTTATATCAGCCATGTGCACTGGATGCAATGTGATGCTTACTATGTGCATTTAATTATAATAAAGGATGGAAAATGTCACGTCTTCCACTGGTTATTCCTTCTTACACAACTATGGTGTTGAACATGAGGGATTGCACAATACCATGTCTTTATTATCTCATTTGATTGTAAGCCACTCCTTGAGAAATCTATTACTCGTACCACCATTTCTTATAGGTTACACCATTGTGCACAAACTAGCAGCCGACATACATGTACGCAAAAGGGCATGTTTGCAATTGGATGTACCCAGCCAGGTCACGTGGTTCTTTCTGCATGTGATTTCCTTTTTTTCAATTTTCACATTAAGGTGAACCTCATTACAGAGACAGCGTGAATGACATTCTAATATGGGAGGATGTCAAAGCGCAGTGGGTTATTATTTCATAGTGCTGACTTCAATATTTGTGCAGTGGTGCTTTTTTCTTTCAGAGTTGCTTCTCCAGACGCATGGGATTGAATTCTAAACTAAGCACACAATGGAAGTTGTAGATGTCTTTTTTTATTGCTGATACTGTGTATAGATTTCATTAGTGTAACTTACAAGGATAGTTGTGGTGAATAAAATAAAAAAGACAAAAAAATAAAGTATCAAAACGAACATATTTGCATCACATGAGGTGTGAATCTTCTAAAATGAGTGATAGATTAAATTAAAATATCATTTTGCTTAAAAGCTTGATGACGCAATCACTATTTTCTACAAGATAGCTGGTGAAATGGAACATCTTAAAAACTCAACAATTAGAATCAAATTAAGAGCTGGATCAAGTTTGTGAAGGATGAACTTGATGCACCATTTTTTGCATGTGTGCTAATTGCGGCGGCATCCAGCTGTATAATGTGTTAAGTAATCAAATTATTGCAATGTAGTGCAAAAAGACATCAAGAATTCCTGAGATCAGCACATGACGGCCTAGGTTAGAGTAGACGGGCGCAAAGGACCCACGTTAAAACGGAATAAAGTAATACAGATTTACAGTGTCCATGGTTGGTACTTTGTTATTGGTTTCGAATTTCGGCATTATGACTAAATTTGAAGACACAATATACCAAAATGTAGATATGAAAAAGGACTTATGCCTTTGAGTCATTGTTTATGTCTAGCATATATGATGTATATCTTGATGTCTATATAAATTTTGTTGGTAGTTCACAACTGTATGATTGCGTAAAGAAGAAATAGAATGATGCGAAGAAATGACATAAAGCGTTATGAAAAGAGCCATATGAAGGCTGGGTACATACGGGAACTGTAAATGAATGTGCTATACTAAGATTTTGTAGGTGTTAATCAATTTCAGAGCAGACAGCGGCAGTGGCAGCGGCGGTGGTGGCGGCAGCAGCGGCGGCGACGAGGACGAGGAGGACGACGAGGAGGACGACGAGGACGAGGACGACAATCCACCCACCCAACATTTCAAAACATGAACGTTTAAGGTTATTGCTGCTGTAAATAGCAATAGCTCAACTTTCAATTCATTAGCCATAAATCAGCAGGAACAGCTCACAAGAATAATAGAGAAATGAAATACAATTACTTACGACGGAGTTGATGAACATGTGAAACTTGAGCCCTACATTTGTGAGCGAGCAGGAATCACCAGTTTGTGTTTTACAGCTATTTGATCTAGCTATTTGCAAACTTATAAGTCATGATAGTATTTTTACACAAGCTTACATTCCTGGGATCAAATCAATACAATGAACGTCATATTCAAAATAGGCGATGTGTTTCTTACACGCTCTGTATTCCTCATCACTTTGGTTATATTAAATTGCAGACAATTCGAATATTTGAACATGAATGTAGGAAAATACAAATAGTGTGTTGAGTCACTACTAGTTATTTTCAACTGGAGCAAAGTTTCCCCCACCCCCGTCAGCACCACTGCAACTACATGCGACTCCATGAGACCCGATGCATGGTCGTGGAGTGTCGTATAGAACAATCAAAATTGCGTCCGTTTACGAAGTCTGCCGCGATCCTGGCGGGAATTACAAAAACTTTACATAACCGCAAAGATGTAGCTTGAACATGCAGTATTCAAACACGCAGATCGTGCCTAAATACTGACAAAATGATGTAATATACACCTTTTGAATGAAAAGACGGCCAGCCGCATCTTAGGAGTGTCCACACCAACGCAATTACTTCCAATTATATGCGACGAGTTCTGGCTTGCCGAGTCCTCACGACGGCCTCTATTGACTGAACCGTAATCGTAATCGTGTCCAAACCAATGCCAATGTGCCCGTAGCGGCGTGGACGGGCCTTTATTCCTCATGCCCAATCCAAACTTCCACCGCACTTTATAAAAGCCAATCTACATCCACCAATAAATGAGGCAAACCAAGCCTAAAGTTACGCAGACACATAATTATAGAGTGAATTATCATAATTTTGACGTCTGCACGCAAACTGGCGTGCCCAGTCTCCCGGATGTCACTCAGCATTCTATCACGGTTACCACACGACATGGAGAAGCCGTGTTCCAATCTGTAAATGACACAACTCCAGAAAAGTAATGAGTCATTCGCTTACAGCATGGACACGCACGTGCTTTATGCAACTACAATGGTGGTACACGTGTATATAATGTATATCCGTAATGCAAAACCCCCACAGGACGTGGACCTAGCTCATTATGTCTGCAAGCCACTGAGCAACTGAAATGCCATTATGAGACCACCCCTGTAATGGAGATTCCTGTCAGAATGGGGGCACCGGGTCTGCACGTAAAAAAGAGTAACCATTATATCATAAGAGTTGAACTGCGTCTGGTATTTTGGTTGTAAATGGTATCGTATGTATGTAATGTACAATACACGGATCACAAAACGCATGCGCACCAGCAACACGTTTTTCTCTCCTCTCCTAGTCCTCTCCTATTATATCTCACTTTATATTTACGTTGACAAACTCACGCTCAATTGTATAAACCAGAAGTCAAATAAAATACAAATCGAGGACAATTAAAAAGCAGTATAATTGATAATTTTGATGAAGTGCAGGAAATTTGATGCAATCAAGTAAGCTACATTGTTTCTTTGTGCGACACTTTATAATCCCATTAAGATACCGTCTGCTCATACGCACGGCCGCCATTTTGTTTAATGTGAAATTGTTTACATTTTAATCGTAATTCTAGCCCAGGGTGCAATTAGGGGTTGCATAAAACAGTGGGTACGTCTGCTAGTGATGTGTACACGGGAGTAAATCCTCTTAAATAACAAATTAAAACACGCCACATGAGATGGACATAAATTAGTAAAATCCTATGCACTTGTAACCATGATTATGACATGCCATGGTTCCAAGTGCATATGGTTTTACGGATTTACAATGTATGTCCATCTCATATGAAGAGCCATATGACTCGTTCACCTCGCCTTACACTTGTTAACAAAATATGTTTCTATACGAGCTTAACTGTCTAAACACAGTATCCAGATGAGCAGATATTTTTTTCCCCAAAAATAGTAACTTTATATGACTACGGAACCCCATACAAGTCTGCAGTAACATTTTCATGCTGCACGAATATCCAAAGTCGTTATGTCATGTCTTGTACAATATTATATTACCTCCAGCACTGTCACGAGATATCTACAAGCAATCTTTTTGTGTTCAACACAATACCTAGAAAAGGTGGTGCCATTTGGACGAAAAAACAACAACCTATAACTGCTTCTGCAAATGTAACATGACACCCATTGACAATATTGTGTTATTAGTCTTAAATGACTTCTCTTTAACTGCGGATCGTCTATGATTTTGTATTTCTATTTTTACGGGCACGTGGAAAGTATACACGTCACCATTTTAATGGATATTAAAAAAACACTGACAGTTCACCACCATCAACATACACGCATACACCTATCATTTTCAATGATTGTCTATTTAACTAGACATCTATGGCCACATCACAATGCATACGCATATTAAATCACTGTGGGTAGCAATGTAGGTTAGATAGGGTCTTCAATTGTGATGTTTTTCACAAATGTAGTTAAGATAAACAAACATACAATTTTCTCCTTAAAAAATCTTAATAAAATCGTATTGTCATACATGTGTATGTAGACCATCGTTGTAAAGAGCAACAGGATCGAAATAAATCTGAAATATGAAACTGTCTGCTGGACACCAGACTAATACTTTACTTTATTTAACTTAGCAGATCGCCATGTCATTTAACATGAGAAACGAATTAAAACATGGCTCCAATTGCATGATAATAGATAGCCCAGTAATGGCATATGCAGGCAGATCCAGGTGTGTATGGGGGGGGGGACCAAAGTACGGGATTTTCATAGGTTTTTTTGGCATGTTTGCTATCGCCAGCGTGTACAAAACCCATGATATCATTGATAACAAAATTAAACAATCTATAACAATATTTCTCAAGACACTGGACCATAATCAGTCACTGATTCTTTGGCAGAGTGGATATGGGCATTAGACTCGTGACCAGATAGAAGAAGGTCGTGCGTTCGATTACCAGTCACGTCTAGCGTTGGTGTTGAGCAAACTCATCCCTAATATAACCTGTTGCACGCTGCTCCGTGACACCTAATCCCTAAATAGGTAATAGGCAGGTGAGTGAACGTTAATGTGAGGGGGAGGGGTTAGAAGGGGTGAAAAAATCCCACACCCCTATTTTTCTTACCTTATTTCCCACATTCCTATTTTCAGCCTTTTTCCTCACATAAAACTTCCTCACAAACCCGCCCCATTTGACTGATTAGTACTGTTGATGTATGCTTCCCAGAGAGTTGAGAATGACCCTATAGAGTGACAATGCTGCTAATGACCTGGTGTGAATGATATAAAGTTAACGGGGCGCAAATGCAGATCCAGGATTTAGAAAAAAGGGGCTGGGGAGTGGTGGCACTGAATTGATCTCACGGGTTTTGTATGCGTGATGAATAGCGAACATGCACAAAAATCTGTGAAAAATAAAGGATCTTTTTGGTAAAAGGGTGAGAGTGGCGCCCCCTGCGCCCTGGGATCTGCCTTGGATCTGCGTATGAGCAATAGACCATAAAACACGTATATTTACATTTATTTACACCTCTGTGATTACATTGCCTCATAAGTTCAAATCCGTGCAAGATGTTACAAGAGTAGTGTGTTTATAGTAGTAAATGCCAGTCTGACGTAACCTAGGCCGTCATGGGCTGATTTCAGGAATTCTTGTTGTCTTTTTTTTTTACTACATTGCATTAATTTGATTACTTAACACATTATAAAGCTGGGTGCGGCCGCAATTAGCACAGAGGCAAAAAGTGGTGCATCAAGTTCATCACTTCGGAAACTTGATCCAGCCCTTTAATTTTGGTTCTAATTGTTGAGTTTTAATATGTTCCATTTTTAAAATACTAGCTATGTTGTAGCAAGTAGTGATTGCGTCATGAAGCTTTTATGCAAAGTGATATATTGGTTTAATCTATCACTTATTTTAGAAGATTCACATCTCACGTGATGCTAATTTTACCAAACCAGGTGATTCTAATGGGTGATGTTTAATAGATAAAACAAATGAATTGTTTCTGGTTTAATTTTAGCCAGAACAAATTATTGCAATTTCCCTTTGAAATTGTAGATCTCATTTCCTGGTTAAGCCTTTCACACCATACAGCTGGAACCTTTTATCTGGAACTCTCAAACGAAAATTGTGTAGATAAACGTAGGAAACAACGAGTTTCCATCAGTTTATTTATTATAATAAATCAAATCTGAACATTGGGAATTCGCGGCCAATCGATTTTGAACAGTTTATACTCCTTTCAAATCGAGTTAAATGGATTACTAGCAAAATAAATGTTACGTTACAATATAAAATCCAAGATTTCTAACTGCTGACATAATCTTTCAAAGCCATTTGCCTATACGGCTAAAACAAATGATCTTATAAAAACATATTCTGGGTATTATGTCACCAACATGAGCCTATTTATGCGATACATTTACTTTTATGCAAACTTAGAGAACATATTTGCTCATAAGAAAAAAAAATCCTGTATGTTTAGCTAAAATATGTTAATAGCCAGGTGTATAGCCGCATATTACGCACGTGACAGAGTATAATTTGTTCAACGCAAACTTTCCGTGTCCCAGTTTATTTGGTTATTGTCCCTAAAAGGTCTCGTCCGCAACGCTACCGTTCGAACATTGGGTAATTTTATGTCCGCCAATCGAAAAAATTTTGAACAGTTTATTTGACTGCACAAATACCAAATCGATGTTAAATTATGGATTACTAGCAAAATAAAACTATCCGTTTTTCATACGTTACAATATAAAGCAAACAAGAGCAGATGGAAAGCAGACAAAATGTTTTTAGGCGTACAGTTAGCTGCATTTAAAGTATAAAAGCGCATTTGCCGTCTGATCTGCCTACAAAAAAATGATTGCTTATGAAACATATTCTGGGTATTATGTCCATTCTCAACCCATGAGCCTCAATTTCCAATGATAAAACAAGAAAAAAATTGAACAAAAATGTTGATAATTTTTCATTTAGTTAAAATACCTGTCTCCCATTTTACACAAAACTGAGTTGACTGCAAAACTTAAGAGCGACACATTTCAATATTTGCTCATAAAACGTCAAAAAAAAACATCCTGTATGTTTGAGCGTCTGCTTTATCTTTTTATCCGGTTTTCAGGTGCTTTCTGTCTGCTGTTTGTCATTTTGAACGCTTTTTACGTGAGCGATGAGTAAAATTTTATTCAGCAGATGAAATTGGTTTCATTTTCGTCATTAAGCAAACTTTTTCTGATTACACGAGAGACAATCTCCAAAAAACAACAGATTATCAGCATGTATTCGTATGCAATCGTAATAGCATTGGTTGTAAAATGAGTTCAAGTAGTTGGTTCATTCTAGGAAAAGTCATGTGACGATTCATTTCTAAACACAACAGCATACATTTTGGAGAGAAAAAAAAACACACACAAAAAAACTAATATATGATGTCTTGAAATAATGTAAACTAAGTGGCCCAGCGTACGAGAATATCAAGTGGCACACGATGGGGGAATCGTGCATTAGTGACATCGAAGCCTTGTGTGAGCTCTAAACTGCCGACAAGTTCTCAAACACACCAAAGGAAAAACAAACCACGGGTCAGGCAGTTGGCCGACTCTATGATTGGCCGATTCTAGCGACAAGTTGAAAACAAAGTCGGGCTCTCTCTCTATCAGAATGTAAAAACATAATTGACAACGATACCTATGATCTGGTGTAAATAAATAATTATACAGTTTACATGTACTTGTGATGAATTGTTACAAAGCCGCCATTATGTAACAGCAGTGTGCTAAAATCGCAATGTACACGTAGTATATGGGCACGAATGGCACTTTTGTGAATGGTTTCCACAACACAGTGCCAAATTATCTTGGAACAAATCAATTTAGCAAAACTAGGAGCAGGCTGTGATTGCAAAATCGTGTTTTCAACGACGTTGTGTATACACTGTACGCTAGTTAGAAGCTAAACTGGCACGTGATAATCATAAATACTCACACACTTATATTTGCAATAGCATGTTGCTTAAAGGAGTGGGTCAGACTGATTCTGTATGTGATACTTTGGCTCTATGCAAACGACTTCCAGAAGCTAGCGTCCACGTGCGCGTCGTTTTACACGGTGTAAGATATCACACATTTCAAAACATCACGGCTGCATTTTTAGTTAGAGTTGTTTTTTGATAGAATCAACAGTGTGATGATGCATGAAAGATCCGTATTAGTACAACATGGAACCAGTCTTATTTGTAGCATTTCGAGGCGAGTAACAACATGGAACCGGTCTTATTTGACTGCATCGCGCATCTTCCCATGGTTCACTTCAGCCAATGTTCTTTAAAATCTCTAGTCCAAACAGACAATCAAATGTCATTTCATACGCCTTTTCAGTCAGTCCCAAAACTCAAATGTCATTTTCATAGAGTTTTGGACATCTGCATGAGCCTTCGCACATACAAAACCCATGAAATCATGTTGGTGCGCGTCCCCCTTTTCTAAAAATCCCGGATCTATCAGTAGATCTCGACTATCGAAGTGTCCAGGGCCGCACAATCGTGATCTGATGTGATTCCAGCCAACAGACGACCTTTGGGAGCGACTATTGCATGTTGTCTCTTATGAGTATTTGGGAGCCGTCAGCAATTGGCTGTAGTACTTTGAACTGTCAAAGTGGTGCATGGTTAGTACTACAAGGTGAAATGTGGCTTGTATCTAAAATATCTTTACTATTCTCGGTTTGACAGAATACAAAATATGTATAGCTTTTGAACGAGTTAAAACACATTTATGATAAGACTCCCTCCCTGTACTGTGGCATACACAGGCATGTGGTAATTTGTATAATTATCTAGCTGCTGTCATCACTTCTTGTTAGCCCCATGTCACACTATATGATATAATACACGATAACATAGTTTCAAGAAACAGCCTTGATTAAAAAGCTCTGATTCATACGTGTGTACGTTCGCCGTCACGAAGCACATGATGGAGGATGCGTTAGCCACGTGCATTGAGATTTGAGATACAGGTAAATAAAACGCTCTCCCCTTGTTAATGAAGGGAAAATTTCCGTATTTTCACACAATAATTTTATGTTTTAAGTTTATTATTTGTCCTATTTATGAGTTAAAACTAATTATTTATACACTCGCCTACAGCATACTGGATGGAGATGAGATTATAATAGATAGTAAAGATATACAAGCACTTTAGTTTGACCATGTTGTTGCAGTATCTTCCGATGTGAACCTCAATCAAACTTGGTTTTTATAACTCGTAAAATTATCAGTAACTGTTCAATGATTTGAATGAATTGAACGCATATTACTACTGATTGACCAATACTAATTATACATTAAACGGCGGATAAAGGATGCTCGTGATCGATCGTGTAGTAGTAAAATTTGCTATTGATGCCTAACAAAGGAATCACCAAACGTGACGTCACGAACGGGAGGGTTCTGTGTCAGTATACAGTGACATGAAGAAATTTGTTGGGGAAATATCATAATTTCATGGATTATGTAGAAATGAAAGCATTTACAAAAGTCACCAGTGTTTAGCTGATGCAATATAGATTACGCAGGAAAAGTATATTGGATGTGTGATTAGTCAACACAAAATTATAAGGGGCAATTTGACAAGTGTATTTTCCGATGGTGATTTGAGGAATCAGACAGTTTCATATCAAGTTGTGAGTTTATAGTGGCGTGTAAAACAATGATACATATTCCATCACATCAAGGAAGCCTTGATGTGTTGATTGATGGTTTATATGTGATATATAGCAAAAGATTTATGCGATGATATGGAATCTGCCGAGGCTGACAAAATAGACAACGATAGAATGCCCACTTTTGACCCTCAAAGTTTAGTAATAAAATATCCTACTAAATTTTCATAATTGATATGGTTGGAAACGCATACCTCTGTAGATTACACATGTAATAATGAAATAATTCTAGCAGAGGTATTGGGCTGGTTTATGAAGCAGATTCCAAGGACACTGTTACTCTTACCAATGCTCCGACAGCGCTAGTCTATATATAGACTAAATCAGGAATTTACGAGACATTTATTCCTGACTAAATCTATAGATCTATAGTCTACACTATAATAGATGTGGTCTTGTATGTCATGTGCAGCTATTTGAAGATGACAAAAAAACTTATTTCAGGACATTATATAATGCATTTAATTAACATTCTAATACAAGACAGTGTGTAGTCTCATGGTAACATAATATAAATAATACTGTCTTCATAGAAACTCGGCAAGATGGGCATAGACTAAGCATCTTGTTGCCTATTTTGACCCTCAAAGTTTAGTGATAAAACATGCCACTAAATTTTTATAATTTATATGGTTGGAAACGCATACTTGTGTAGATTATATATGTAGTTATAAAATATTTTTATCAGGGGTATGTGTTGAGAATAGAGGCTGAACTTATTGCAAGGGATTCTAAGAGTTTGTACATGATGCTGTAGGGACTTTCCCAAAGTGTCCCGTTCATGACGTCACAGAGGCTATTTTTAGAACATGAACCAAACCAAAGAAAATCAAGCTGGCATAAATGGTTCTTATTTTAAAGTCAAATTATTAATAAAATTCGGTTTTGTAACATACAAATGATTGACAGTTACATCAGAAATGACATATCATTCAATTTGATATAAAACGTTGTTAGATAACACGTTTTGTTAAAAAATACATAATTTATCCTTTATAGCCCCTTTGATAAGACAGATAAAAAATGAAATTATAGCCAAAAAGAGCTATAATTATAGTGGCGGTTTTCCATTAGCAAGCTATATAGATCTACCAAGATCATCTTTCTAAACTAAATCCGTGTTTTGACAATTGTTTCTATATAAGAACTCTTATCAATTATACCTACGTACAAGCTGTAGTAATATTGTCACATTTCAAAAATCTTTCAAATGAAAGTATTTTTGGAAAATAAAATAAAGATACTATGTCGTAAGGCATTAGTCAGATACTGTTGTCAGTATATTTACCACTTCCAAGAAAAAAGAATGTGAATATTCCTGCGACACCACCAACAAAGTTGTCAATGTCAGTTCCGGATGAATTTAGATTAAAACAACTTTAAATATTTAAAGCTAATTTTCAAGTATCAGTTATCGTAAACCGCGTGTTTAAAATGCCCTTCTAATAGGATTTTGAGTGAGGATTATGTATCTGTAATCAGATCTTAGTTAGCATAAAAATTGACGAAGTTATGGGCAACAGACAAGTCTTAATCAAATTTGCAGACGGCCCGTGATTGGAGCAACGTTGGGAACTTCACTATTATGAATGAAGCGAGGGGCACATTCCACCGCAAGGTGGGTCTACAGCCTGTCTACTGCCAAAAACGCATTGTAAACGTGAGGGTCCGTGAGTGTACAGTGCTGCAAGCGTACGTTTTTTCAAGGCCCTAAGGTGGCCGCAGAAGAAGTTTGGCTTGCCAAACTTCTTCTACGACCACCCTACGTCATGGTCTGACCGTAAGGAGGCAGTGCGGAGATCTTACGTTAAACGCAGACGATTTATCCGCACGTTGTCGGCACAGACACAGTACTGGGGCCGTGCGTTGCCTGTACCATGAACGTGCGGATCCCATACTTTTGTAATCACATGGTGCGTAGGGCGTAAGTTGTACGCGAGTACGTCGCACGTTCTATGCAAGTTGAGGGCACGGCCGCCTCAATAAAAACCACTCCCTGTGCGGACGCACTGCACTCATAACGCACGGAGCCCGTGCGAATGTGCCCACATCTGTACTTTTGTCAATGCTTGCGGAAAACACCGTAGACGCCGCAGACCTCAACACGCCTTGCGGCGACCAACGCCGGAAGGTGGAATGTGCCCCTCGCTTAAGGCACGCCTTAAATAGATGTATTTACTTAATTTTCCAACGTTTATCAGCGTAACAGCCACCAAGGTTATGTAGAATACACATTTTGAATGATATATAGCAGTAAATGCGATTGTAAATGGCATTATAACATATACCGGAAGTACCCATAAAACATGCGTCTCAAAATCATATGAAAAAAGACGAATGCGTAGTACTTATGCCGCACTTGAAAATGAAGAATACAGTACCAGTTTTGCACGACTGCTAAAAGACAGTTCTTCTTTTATCTAGCTCACTCCTCGCGTATTTTGAGGAACATCTTCCTTTTCTTCTTTTAACCTTGTTAAAACACCGTTTTGATTTAATCTGGGGATTAGAATAGGAATGTACTGGTTTTGACAAAAACAGTTTCATTACATAAACTTACTGGCACTAATAATATCTCACTTCTACTGCTCTCGTTTGATGAATTTGTGCACAATATACCATAAATCTGCCTGTCAATTTTTCTTATGATTATGATCGTGGCCTACTCGGTTTGCCGCGCTATTCAATCAATCAATCAATCAATCAATCAATCAATATTGATCACAACAATCATAGCTTCATAGGTTGTTTTATTGGCTTACAAATTTGTTTCATGCCTCTAGTTTGGCATTCATCAGAGCCATTGAAGGTAGTATATTGCTATTATTACAGTATGAGAATTCCCAGAACTCACTCATTTCCAATAACACGAGAAAATCAATAACACGAGAAAATCAATAACACGAGAAAATCAATAGCGTGCATGCGTATTACTATTTTATGTTATAATATTGTGGGGTTATGTTGGGTATTGGTATGCGAGGAGGAATTTCTTTTTGTGTGGGCATTCTGTGGACAATTCGTTTCTGTTGTTTAATGTGGCCATTTCTGGTTTGCATATTATATAGAATTTTTCTTTTAGGCATAGGTTGCATGTATTTGTTGTTGTTGAATATTGTTTGCTTTTTGTTATTGTTTTCCAGGTAATATTGTAGGTTATGTTTCTGTCTTTGAGGTTCCAAATGTGTTTGCTTAATGCTGTACTATTTCGGAGTTTTTTGTTATTGAAGGAGCTGATGTGGTTTCTATATCGTGTTTTGAAGTCTGTTGCTGTAAGTCCAATGTAGGTGTCTGATTTGTTGGTGTCTTCTATTGTTACTGTGGCTTGGTAGATAATTTCCTTTTGTAGGCAATTACCTGCTAGTGGGCAATTGTTCTTTCTGCAGTTGCAGGTTTTGGTGTTGTGTGTTGATGTGTCATGTGGTGCATTTTTATTGATCAAGTTTTTATTGTGTTTTGCAATGATGTTTTTTGTTTATTTGCTCTTCTATTTTGTATTTTTAGTTCATGCTGGTACCCGCTTTTTGTCAGTGCTTCCTGGTATGGTGCTGTTGATTGTTTAAAATTATTATTATTTCTATTGAGGATATGGAAATCGGCTCCGTAACAAACTCCAGCTGGCGTAAGCCGTGAAACATAACCTGTACGGCAAAAAGCGGAAGCAATCCAGCAAATACGGCAAAGAAAAATTCTGCCAGGCCGAAAAGGTAACACGATCGCTGTGAGGCGAACTGTCACGGATGCCCGCAATAATAAAATGTTTTAATGCGCATGCTCTACCGTGTTGGCCGTGGTGATGACGGTCACCAACAACAGCAGCAACTAAGGCATGAACATAGTAACTAACCTATGAAAGCGATTCAGCTATAATTTATATGCTCCTTAACCCTTGTAGCATATATATATGCTGCTAGCATATATATATATATATATATATGCTCTCATATTTATATATATATATATATATATATATATATATATATATATATAATATATTAATGAAAGATCTAATGGGTGTGGAGTGTGGGTGTGGGTGTGGGTGTGGGTGTGGGGGTGTCAGGGTGGGTGTGGGTGTGGGGGTGTGGGTGTGGGTGTGTGTGGGGTTAGATTAAAGGTGGGGGTGTATATGATAAGTACAATATTAAAAACATGATTTGTTGAAAATGATACGCCAAGCCGCGCTGTTTTTATCTCAATTATTTCACAGGCACCAACAACGGTAGTTGTGAACTATAACATGTCTTTCATGCTTATAAGTGTTGGCAATACAATAAAAACATCATAAAACTAAGCACAACAGCTTAGCTTGCTTTAACAACAACATAACAGCAGCAACCAGCAGCAACAACAACAACAGCAACAAACAACTTGTTTTCTTACTTGGATTCTTACTTGAATTATATAATACAGATAATGAATGATTTAATAAACATTCATTCAGTTAGTCGTTTTATTTTATGTGAAATCTATAAACGCTTTCCATTTATAGGTCCATTTTGCGTCATATCTCACTCACAGCCCCTCCCATCCCCTCTCCTTATACATAAAATCCCTGGATCCGGTCATTGACGGACCCGGTCGGTTTAATATTGCGCACTCTGATACGACCAATTATTTATTACCTTCAGCGAAGAGTAATTTCTCTTTATAATAATAAGACCTCGGATGGCTGAACATTTCACTTAGATCTTAAAATACAATTAACCCAACTGTTTCAGACGCACTACTTCTATACCACTGCCAGCAAATGTTCAAAGTCAACATAGCAACATGGTATCAATAAAGTGTAGGCAAGTGATGCTGTTTGCAGCCCGGCATCAATTGCACAGCTCACAGAATTTCCATGTTGATTTTTATGTATGAAAGCTAAACACACTTAGCCCCGGAGTAACACATTGTAACGCTATTTTGCTGACAATTGGCCAATATTCTAAGCTATCAGTTTATTGCTTTATTGATAACATTCCTCATGTTTTTGCTCAATTCTTTCCAATATCTTGATTCAAATGTGCTGGAAAAAAGTAGCCGAATTTTTGGAACCCTATTATTATAAGCAGATCAGACGCACTCTATTCTGCAATAGCGGCAGCTTTCCTTGATATAGGTCTTTCATCAATTACCAGTCTTGCAGTGCTTGACATTTTCCATAGCAACAATTTTGGGTAAATTAAATATTCGCCGATAAAATATTGGTTTTGAATTAGTACATTTCACATAATTTGAAATTAAATACTTAATGTTTACTGTTAGAAAAGCATGATTTGAGCTGATTGTAATCTCTATAATTTCATATATGACATGAGGATATTTCTTTATTTTGTGTTTTTCCCCATTGGTAATAGTTATCAATTGTTCAGAATTTTCTTTTAAAAAAAATGTTGTGTGATATTCAATAGTAATTAGAATTAGGGATTGTACATTAACACATCATGATTTCCCGTATGATCTGATAAATGTTATTTTACGCCAGCACATATTTGCAGGTCCATATTTGAGTTGGTTCATTCGATTTCCTAAAGGCAAAAGCTTGATGCATATGTGCAATACTCAGGTGCAATAGGTGTTCTGCAAATGGCGAGAAAGAGTAACAACGCGGTTATAACCGGACAATGGTTACTGTTTAGGTATCACTTTAACGTGTAAGGTAGCTGCTGTCTATTGCTGAGACTTAACATTATTTATTCAGTCTTTCACTGGTTTTCAAAGATAACGCATAAAAATGTCAAGCTATATGCGTCCACGCCCACAGGGGTGGGGGTGAGTGGGGGGGTGTTCTTCCACAGTCCCGGGCTGGGCATGAACGACCAGCAGAAAAGACCCCGATTTTGAGATAAGAACATGTCCTATGACCCTATTTCTTGGCTTAATGTCAGAGGCCCCCAATACATCTAAATCTCAAAGCAAAGGCAACCACTTTGTCAGGGCAAAAAGGGCCCCATATTCTATATCCTTATTAAGCACTGCAATTTTTTCAACAAGACCCTTTGTTTTGGAACTCACCGGTAGACTATACTTGGCAAAACAGGTGTTAGTGGCCCACACTCCCTCGAAAAGAAGCATCAAAACATACTACCTACGATGTCTGTGGAATCCCCAGCCGCATCATAGTATAATCCGACCAGTATTAGATGTTCGTTCGATACTTGCCCGCCCTCCCACCCCATTATGAATATATGTCAGAACATAACGTCGTATTACACGAGTCATGTAACAATGCAGCATTGACGATTCCTCTGCGGGAGGAATGTTGCTTGCGCAAGTGGTATCAACAAAGCAGCTCTGCGGCACGTCTCACAGCCACAAACACTCCGCGGCGGCTTATGGCCAATCAGTGTTTGGCGCATCTCTCCTCGCTCAATGGTAATGAAGTTGTGCAAACCTAAAGGTTTTACCAAAACATTGTTCTCTTGCGTTTGCCAATAAGTCTCTTTTCTTTGATATGAGCAAGTTTTCAGACATAATAAGCGTTCTGCATGTTGCAAAAGAGCACATTTTTGAAGACAGTTTGTCAGGCCTAATACGTTGCAACTTTTATCGATACAATTTGAGCTGCACAAAGACACTTCCAGCTGCAGAACATGACTGTAATATGGCATTCACATTGCCCAAGCTGCACAGTCTGGCATTTCGCTTGCAGGCATGGTGCAAACATGATCTCAAATGTCGACATGTACACCTGTGGCACGCTCGAAACATGCAGTTTTGAGCAGTCATCTGTGACATCTATTATTTGTCAGGCAAGAAGCTAACATTTTGTTGTATAATGAAGAGTATCATGTTTCAATGTTTCGGTGATTTATGGTATTCCTTCCAGGCTTCCTAGCGAAACTTGCTACTATAGTGGAGAGTTTCATCATTTTAGGATTTTCCTTGATATATTTAACATAAGACTAGACGTTGCGATTAAACTCAATGTACAACATGTGTTATTACTTTATTCAACTGGCTCCAGCTTGTTTGAACTATCATCGCACCCACAATAGGGTAAAATGTTTCGCTCTATGTAAAAGCCTCAAAGGTTGCTCGCGGTTTAAAAAGTTAAAAAGTAGGCAACTGTAAAACTACACATAACATTATGTGGATGCCTTAATCGATGTTTTTGATAACTACATTATCTATCTGGTAAGATAGATTCAGGAGCGCAGACAACCACGCCACTCATTTCAACTTCAAAATTTCATTTTTCATGGGGTATGTGGCATGCCCGTGAGCTTTCGTGCGTACGAAACCTATAAAAACCAGGGGTTTTGTACCGCTTCCAACGGCAGGATCTGCTGGTACTGATGAATCCGGTTTTATGTGTCTTATCAGAGTGAGGAAGGGTAGCTAAAACAGGTCCCAGGTGTGGTGACATGTTCATTCATATTTCTTTCTAGAGGATGCGGAGCTCTATTGTTCAGATGGTTGGTCAAACAGTGAACTACAGTACACGCCATTCAGGAGGCCTCGATGATTTATCCGTTATAGCCTATTAATCCCTAACCCATTTCCACATAGGGGATGTAAACTCAAGGATATCAAAGAGACACCAATTTTTTGTCATTTTAGGATGAATCGTGGGTGATCTGGCTTTAAGTTTGGAGGTATATTTGGTGCTGTAGGAGTTGCTGGAGAGAAGGCGCACTTACTAACAAATGTAATTCCTTCTCTGAGACGTGGTTCATGTTTCTTCGGCTTACGTATTGTGGTAACAGGTTATTGACCTGATCATCGTAACCTTCTGCTCTCTTTTCTGAGTCGTGTGGAGGTTATTTCGGGCACCAGGGAGCTCATTTAGGGGTAAATCATGGTTGAGGTGGCTTTTAGATCTGGATATGTTGGCCGATTCAGAAATTTATGGTGGGAACAGCGCTTTCTGACTGGTTCTGGCCTAACACGTCTGATCACCTGGTCTGATTTGTGTTTTTGTCGCATGGCAAAAGATTATTGATTTGGTAATCTGAACCATCTGCTTGGTAGTATAGATAGTCTTGGAATTTGGAGCATCCTATTGCCTTTCTAATGTTAAACACTTGACCTAGTCAGGAGGCTGCATGATGGACCTATAACACCATAGGAGATGTCACGCTAGTACTGTTCCGATCGGCTGGTATGCAAGTGACAAACCAGCTCCGCTAATCTGTAGGAACTGCTTGCTTTTCCTGATCATCTAAGGGAGCTATCTGGAGCATCTGGGCTCCGACGACTGGCATCACCGACAAATTCGGCCTGGTTCGAGCTGCTTCGTCTTCATGTTGTTACAAAACAAATATTGATCCACGTCATCTGATATAACCCAATGTGACAAATCTGACGCTTGAGCCACTATTCTCCATGATAAATAATGTGCGCGCGGGGGGGTGGGGGTGGATGGGGGTGGGTGTTAAGTGCGGTGTGTATGGGAGGTTTGGGGGAGGCGTAAAGCTGTGTGCTTCCTCAATGAGCCAATTGTCATACGCATCATCAAATCAATTATCACACCAATTAGCACATGCAGTTTGCATCACCCATTCACTAGTAATGTAGATAATGATTTGACGAGCTCTCATAAGCGCATAACAACAACGCGTTGTGCCGGACCCAGGTGAATTGACGTACTATCTTACATAATAATAAGATTTCCGCAGCATTCATTCAGAATTGCCATGTATTTGCAGCTATTAATCTAAATTAATACCTCTCCAGTCATTGTTCATAAAGTACAAAGCAGAAGAATATCTAACACTTTATGGAAGAAGTAAAATTAGATGTCTCAATGGTGTATACACACCTCCTTATTAGAGCTGCGTGAAATAGGCCCTAATGAGGTACATCTGAAAAGCAAACCAGAATGCACATGTCAGTATTCAAATAATATGTCCCAATTCTGAGACTCTTTAAGAGACAAGTGTCAGTTTATCCTGAGACTATAAACAAATGGACGCTAATAAATGCGTCATACAAGCGGCAATGACCACGCTATAAATAGACATTAGTAAATATTACATTTCAATAGCACGTGTTTGCTTGCAAATATTAATTGGGAGAACAATGGCTAGTCATACTAGGGTGTGAGTGGCATATACGGTCTTTGATTTGATCTAGTGATGCTAATTCAAGGGATTCACTATAGACCAATTACTAGTATATTGAATTATTGAATATAAAATATGTAAATTTTGTGACAAAACAATTGCAAATAGGAAAAAAAAACACTAAAAGAATTTAGAAATTATGTGGCTTGAATTACAGAGTTGGATATGTTTGAAACTTTGAATTTTAACTTTATGTACACTGCAGTTAAAAAGTTCAAGCATAAAACTCGTGGTTGTGACTTCCACCAAGAAATTCAAATAGTCATCTGCTGAGGCAAATTTGTGAGCAAATATTGAATCAGAATGTTTATATAGTAATTTTAACATTGTACCTTATCTCACATACATGTCTCATATTAAGGTAATTGTCAGTGAATGTATATTTATATATGTGTGTGTGTACCGGTACTTGCGGATACATTTTCAAACTTCTCTCTCACACACACACTTATTTTACAAGCATATTTCTAGCAACTAGATTATAGCTGAAGACAAATTATTACAACCCTATGCTTCCATTTGACTGCATCAATAACAAATTAGCCCTAGCTTGGGACTCTGAACACACTGCTCCAAGACTGTGAGACCAGATTTGATACCATCATCCCCAAAATGGCGGGTTGTGAAACCTGTCTTCAACTATATATCGTTGGTAAATATGCTTTACTAAGAATATTAAGAGAGAGAGAGAGAGAGAGAGAGAGAGAGAGAAGTGTGAAAATTTATTTTAATAGTAAAACATACTATTCCGTAGGGGTCATAATTTGTGATGAGGCCACGTTCATAACTTTTATCCATACCTGCCATTATATTGCTTTTATCTATCAGACATGCTTATTAATATATAATTTCCTGTTAGACAGCACACATCATTTTTGCAAGATTTAATTCATAGCGTCAAGCAAAACACAAAACAAACACAAAACAAAAAACAAAAACTAAAGTGGTTATGGGATGTAACATCCCCAAAGAGGCATGTGTGAAAAATCAATTAGAAGCAAATGCAAAACCTGAGTAGTACAACCCTACAATATTATTTACATAGTACATAGAAGTGTGGCAAGTTGAAGATGAATTAGTGAACATGGAGTGATTATTCACATTTGTCTCAGCAAATTTAACTCCGCAATATATATTCAAATTTCATTTATTGTTAAGCCTTGACAGCAAGAACATATAAGAATACGTCCAATAATAACTTAAAAATATAGAATACAATTGAACAAACATACCATTAATAATCTAGTGTTGTACCAAGAAAAGTAATCAAACACAATGGATATAGCACAATGTTCGCTTTAGAGTAAAAAGACATTAGATGGTCTTTTTTTAAAATCACTTTGCAAGCACAGAACCAGTTCACATCAATAGCAGCATATGCTTGTGATGGAGTGCCAGTCAATTACACCGATTCTATGTAGGTGGATCTTTTTTTACAGAAACCAAACTGGGAATCTGAAATCATGTTAAACTTAATGTGTTATAGTGCCATGGATCTAGAAAACAGAGACGCTACATGGGGTTCAGAAACTGCGTTTTTACACAGAAATCATGAACGCTCTTGCAGCTCATGGCCCTACCCGCAAAAATAGAATGTGTTTCTCCACATTTCATGAACCCAAATGCAGACCATACTTGCAAATTGTGCAGATAAGCATCCCTCTCGAGTCACTCCCCCCCCACCCTGTTTTCAGATAATGCTGCTGAGCGTGGCAGGTGTCTATGCTGGGTACACAAATGGTGTAGCGAAATCGGGGTGTTCTCAGACCTGATCCTGACTACATATATCCAAATTGTAACCACTCTGATAGGCCAATCAAGTAGGTCCCAGTACGTGAACACAAGTTAGATGATGTGACAGTTTTCCTACTTAGGTTACATGTTATCCAGTCGTGAAGGCTGTGACTGCATGGGGAAATTTTGTGAGCTCTTGCCACTCCTAACCAACAGGTACTTTCCTTTATCAAGGCAGAGTGTATTCCACATATGTAAGCAGTGCTATGCTTGATGGGTTTGAGACGTGGGCAGCATTCTCCAGTAGTCCAAATTGCCTGAGAAGAAATGACAGAGCTATGATCCGCTGGATATGTGGTGTTAAGCTTAGCAATGATACCAGTACAAAGAACCTTCTGAAGAAATTGTGTATCACAGATATTGATAGTGTGCTTCGTAAAGGGAGTTTGAGATGGCTAGGTCAGGTTGAGCTCAACTCTTGCTGGATTAGCCAAGTAAGAAAACTTTTAAAAGAAGAAAGGAAAGGGAAGGGAAGACCAAAACAGACTTGGGATGCAGTTGTGCAAAAGATCGGGAATGTTTGGACACGCGTCTTATAGATTCTGGTGACCGAAGGGCTCGGAGAGGATTGTTCAGATGTAGAATAAGCAACCAGGCCACAACCTCTAAATGAGGAATAATTGGGGCGAGCTCAGATAAATTTAGGATTTGACTGATTGATTGATCGATTGATTGAGTATGGTGGAGCAATGAAAGATAGCACCTATGTATTAGTCATTTCAGAAAATGCCCCATGCTAAAAATCTAATGTATGTAGTCAGGTGTGGCAGCAAGGAAATGAGTAAGTATTGTGCAGTATATTGCGGTTGGATTATGGGGATAAGCTCTTTAATACATACAAACTTATAGTGGAAATAGATACTGGCAATGAACAATTATGATGGATCGGATTCCCAGGAGGTTTGAAGCAATTGAACACCATACACATGTTGTCGGTTTGAATACTGGTCTTTGTAAATTAGATGTACGCTGATTAAATTTTGTATGATTAAAGACTGACGTGTGTTTATCAAATTACATTGACTGTCATGAAATATTTACAGGAACTATGGGTCAAATAGATGTGAAATAAACAATTAGCCTTTTACTTATCAGATTTTATATGCATTTAAAAGAAAAAAGGCATTTAACATTATCTAGAAACATCAGCATTCATACATATTCATATATAATTGCTATTGAAATTTTATATGTTAAGCTATATCAATATATCTTAATCATATTTTAAATTTACAGCTTTGTATTGGCACAGTTAACCTATAATATGACCTTTAATCGAACATCTGATGGCAGAAATGAATTTTCCATGCCCAAATTACTTTACTATATAGAAATAATATGATACACTTGATGAAACATTGAGAGATCTACTTTCTCTTTTGTCCTGTTAAGAACGACGGCCATTTTGAATTTATCACCATTTGACCTCTAATATGACCTCTAATCAAATGTAGGATGGCAAAAATCAATTCCTTGTGTCCAAATTATATAAAAATGATGTATTACACAGGCATGAGATTTGAATGGTGAAAAATCTGTTTTTCAAATGGCCCATTTTGAATTTTTTTTGCCTATAAAAATTCCCCGGAGATGCCGCACTGAAAACTGCTAAATATTCTCTTTTAGACCCTCAACAACATGAAACACTGAAAAAAAACTTACACTTCTCACAAATGCAAAGTGGTCAATCTGGCAGATGGACTAATAAAATCCCAAGAAGGGGTCGTTTTCCTATATAAATAAACCAGCCCCCATAAAAAAAATTGCTCAAGGATGCCAGGCGGCACCCGCCTGATTATGTTAGTATATACCCTCACGGACTCAAAATCAGCAAAAAAAGTTTGTATATACCCGACTTCACGGTTCACCCCTCGTCGCTTTACACATCTCCCCTTGTTTTGTAATTCGAGATACGGCTGTCTACGTGTCGCTGTCCATGGTCAACGTGACGAGATTCACTCACATTACTCAGACTTGCATTCGTCGCATGCGAACAATGATTAATACTCTGATTACGACCGTGGTAATGGCACGTTTGCATTAGATTAATTGCTTTCACTTGCTGATATACGTCGGCAAATTATGGATATCTGCAATATTAATAGGCCCTTAGAACAACACTCACACCACTCCTTTATTACATTTTCCACTCATGTATATTTTTCGCCAGTATGTATACATATATATTTCCCCCTTTTGGACGGTTATGCATGCGGATGTGTGTTATTTTAGTTCATTTGCCCAGTGCACCCTTAAGTGAAGACACCACATCATTTGTAATAAAAAGATTTATTGATCCAGTGCACCAAAATATGAGTACTCACCACTTGCTGTAAGTGGTTTGTCTCGCAGGGGGCTTGAAAGGGTTAACGCAGGTTTAGCACTAAAACTCAATATGTGTAACTCAGATAAAGATGTTGATTGTTGGGAGTGTGAAGCTTTGAAATCAGTGGTGTTGAGTAATCCTATATTCGCAACACCACACTTATGCTCATCCCTCCATTGTGGATTTATGTCTATAGAATGTTTGAACAAAGTGATCTGTGTCAATAGTGAAAACCGATATGCAAAAATTAGAGTTCCAAAGCAATTGAGAAGTGAAGACCGGAACTCGTGAGTATACAATGGCGTAGATTAGTCTTTTAGAGGTGAAATGTAATCAAACACAACTGTTGTACAAACTAGGGGAAAACTGTAGGAAAAGACAACCATGTTATTCATGTAACAGTGTGGTGAAAAAGTAAAGCATAAGCCAGTTTAGCGCATGCCTCAAGAGATAAGCGTTAAGTACCTACTCTATGTAATAAAGACAACCCATCATGGGCAAACTTATCTGATGAAAATCGTAAAGGCCGTGTACAAAATGTCAATGTGTATGTGAAAGAGTTTTCGGTTGCGATTCATTAGAAGATAGGTCCCGCGATGCTCACAACAAGGTGATTATGGTGTGCATCTTTAAATGCACATTACTGCAACTAAGTGCTTTGAACGGTACTGTTTATAGTCTACTCACTAGATGTAATGTTTGTAGCCTCATGGGCAGATCCCACCAAAGTACTTCATTTTCGTAGTGTTTTGATGAAATCCTTAAGTGCCCCCCCCCCCTTTCCTTAAGTACGCCCCCTTTTCCAAAAAACCTGGATCTGCCTATGAGCCTCCTCACTATTGAAATAGAGCCTTATATTTTAGAGATAGTATATCAAGTAGCTGCAGAGATGTTATTATTGCGGTGACTGGAACCTCCAAATGTATTCTTGGCATGATTATTATTAGAATTATTTGGACACCCATAAATATATTGACTATCAATAAATGTTAATAATGTTGATAAATATGTTGTTGATTCATGTTCTGTATTATATTCATGTATATTGAAAACAGTACTGTTTTGTAATTTAATTTGGTTCATTTTACATTATATTCTGAAGATGACCGCAAGGTTGAAAATATTTAATTAAAATGTGAATTACAAAAAAGATGTTGGTTCTATCATTTATAATATCAATAAATGTATTGCACAAATAGTAAAAAAGCATTTACATGGAAACGGAAATTTTAATATGAGATGGTTTGACCCCGATCCACTTTTCCTTGGACGGATGTTTAAGACCTCCTCTTTTCAATGGTTTTATTTGCCGGGACATCTAAGACTTTGACTTTTTAATGCATCATAGTTAGGATATAAGGATGAGACATGCACAGCAAATGCCTCCTTAGATAGATTGAATTAAATATTTTGTTTTTTGACACACTCGGCATGTTGCTCCTAATAAATAATGATTTTACAATTATTAGTATGTATTTTGATAAAATATCAATACCCATAAAAATGTAAGCTGCCATATTGATTGTCAGTTTCATATCTCCCCTGGAAAAAAGCACGGCATTAGTTTGCAGCCTCTATTACCCGTGCACCGAGAACCAAAAGCAGCTGGTCAGAAATACTTATTAAGGCTGACACAATGTAAATATTTACAGACAGGATGTTTGGGTCCATTTCATGAAACCAGTTTAAAGTAATGTTTAATGGTAAAGAAATAGCAAATTGTACATAGATAAAAATGTAGATATTCAAACGGCTCAGCAAGTACTATTATGTGGCATAAAAGGTTGATAAAAGGTTGATTAGACATGAAATTCACCTGTGCATGTCTCTTTAATAAGCGACCGCTCACGTTATAGCATATGGCGATATATATATATAAGATAGGAACAAAAGAAATTAACATGTTCTCAAAGCTACCGTATTGCATGTTCTGGTCTGGAGACGATCTCCTAAAAAAGAAGCAAAAATAAGGAAGAAAAAAAGATTCAAAATGGCGACCCCCAGTCATCCTAATATCTTTCAAATATATGGAAGAATTTGGACAATTTCATGGTGATACCAAATGGATTGGGTAATGTTAGGTAGGATACGATGAAAGTTCGTGTTAGTAGACAGTTTGATGTCATCATTTGCACATCATTAGCACAAATAGTTGAGAAAAACGATCGTAAACAATGAAAATTCACAGACTGGTTTAGCCACCATCTTTGCTTCATATATTTGACGTGGGTCCTTAAGTATATAGATCGGTTAGTTCTTAATCTTAACAGCTCACTTGAGCAGTTGCTATAATCAAATGCTAATTTTTCATGACATGTTTATTCTTAACAAAATATATTCAGACCGTTGCCATATTTTGAAGACCACACTTTCTCTGGAAACACATACTTCAAGACCCTCCTGTTGACAACAAAAATCATGTTAGCATTGCAAAAATAAATCTTAGAACCCCCCTATTTAATTTATTTTAGTAATATATCCCCCCCCCCCCACACACAGCATGTAGTAGCCGCGGCGGCGGCGGCAGCAGCAGCAGCAGCAGCAGCAGCACCAGCAGCAGCAGCAGCACCAGCAGCAGCAGCAGCAGCAGCAGCAGCAGCAGCAGCACATTGGATTTTTGGATTCTTACGTGAATTATGTAATACCGGGAACAAATGATTTAAATAAGCATGCCTTTAGTTAAATGGCGTTGTTGTTTTAGTGAAATCTATAAACATATGTATTTTCAATGTTGAGTGACAAACGTATGTGATTCATTTCAGATCATTGTATGCGAATTCTATGACAACGTAAGACTGTCAAACCTAAACGTCTATATAAAAAGGCTATAGTTTTAAAAATTGGCTCGCCATACTATCTCCTGCTCGGGCCATCTTTCTAGCATTTACACCAGAATCCTGGCGCATTCATGCTCCTTCACAACGCCCTGGGGATTATACAGCGGAAGATGCATGTAACTCGAGGGGCCATCCACTGAATATAGTCTTTTAAAAGACCTGAATCCAATAGTTTCTTTAAATAATATTAAACACAATGATCATGTATCATTGTATAGACGAAGAGCAGCTGCTATGAATGCAAAAGCTGTAATATGATCATACACGTGCCTATTTTATGATCATAAATGTGACAGCTATTAGGATTACAATTGCATGTTATCTTCTTTGATGCACGAGTTTTGCTTTTTCGCACAAATTACACTGAGTATAATTTCATCTAGATTTGTTTACCTTGTTTTATAGTAGGCCTACATACTACTTTACTGTTGTTCGTAGAACATAACGTCATCATTATTTCGGTTGGCAGCAAATAATCCTCTTTTTACTCTAACAGGTGTGTGAATAATCTTAATAGATATGCCTCATACAAATTAATGCTGCCGGTGACTGAGAACAAGCAGTGATTCAAGATGCGCATGAACCATGCATTGAGTATGACTATTTTGCTAAATATACTGGAGTCTTACTTAAGCCATGATCAGGAAGAGACGGACCCACGATATGATATATATGAGATCTCCACTTTCCCGCACTATAAAAGCATAAGAACACTTATATTATACAAAAAAGAATTACCGTAAAGATAAACAAAACATCGTGTCGTTAGCTTCGTAAAAAATTAGTATAATGTAATCCCGTGAAAAGAAGTACAGAGAGTAACATTTTTTTTGTTTACCTGTCAAGAAAACCATATTCAGGACGTCTCAAGTTGTGGACACATTCTTGTTGACTCAATTGTGTTTACAAGTTCGACTTTATGTGTCTCGTACTTTTTAAAGACAACAACCGGAGCGCAGTTTTTCATTAAAAAATGTGCCTTTGTGAAGCCGTTTATATATTAAAGTGATGTGTGCTTGATTAAAACTCATAACAGATTTGTTATACCACGTGTTTTCTGTGTTTGCTGCAACTCTGTTTTGTTCCAGAGCATTAATCAACACGAGCCAATATTACATGTAGCTTACCACCGCCCTCACCACGCATATGACTATAACATTGCCTTTCACCAGACAATTCAAAGACTCCCCCTGCATATATGTACAGACTAGATGATGCATTTCGCTATCGGAACATTACGTATCTATAACTGTTATTGCTAGACCATAATCATGACTCACCGCTCCTTATGCAATGTTATGAGGATGGCCGTTTTTAGGCAGTGTGAATAATAAAGCCGTGCAACCGACGATGTTGCGTGAGACATGCATTGACTAGATTCCACAGTCCATTCTTAAATAGTTCAAACCAAACACACGCAATTTCCAGTGTAATTACCGCTCATTGAAACGTTAGAATGATGAACACTTTTCTTTCGGAATTTTAACCATGGTTTGTATGGCATCAGCAATCTGAGCAATTGTAGGGTTTTCTACTTCCCAATCAAATAGCGATCAGATTTGAAGGGCGGAAACTACAAGAAGGAAGCTCATCCCAGAGACTGGCAGAGAGCCATGAACATTATGGCGATGCCATTGAGGTATTGTTTGTAAATCTAGTATCGTGTTGCAGTCTTTGTAACTTGAATTGAATAGGTTTATAATTATTCTGCAAGAGTATTATGTGGAATGGCCATGAATCCATGGTTGAGTTTGATTACAATAAATGCATTGCCTTTCTTTGATTGTATTCTAATGCACTTAGTGGTGCGTTAGATCTTCATACTATTTCAACTCGGTAAATATTTTCGACCTGTCATGTCACACAGCCATGAGACACGTCGCAAATACTGAGTCATGTAGTATGTGATTCAAGAATAGAATAACGCTGAGTTTATTCCAAGTGTAGCTTCTGTGGTATTTTAATCACCCGACCGTCACCCAACACTTGAACAAAAATGGCCCATATTATGTCTTCAAATTGGTAAATGGTACCGTAGAAGTGGATTGATGCCCACAAAGGAAAACAAGTACATAAATATATCTTGAAATAGTATTCTTAAAGCTAAGTTGGCTCACAGGTACATTAATCTTTAAAAGTGTAAATTGAAAAGATTTAAACAACCTCTTAAAGACTGGAAATAACCCTGCAAAAGAACCATTTACTGGGCACAATGCGTCGACCTCTGGTGCCTAGATACACTAAACCATTATATAAAACATGTACATGTATAGTGACCATCTCTTCAACCTACCAGATTTCTAAGACCATGTCATATTTGCCACTACTGATCAAAGTCTTTGAAACTGACAATCAAACTAGCAAGACCCCGTGAAAATCACGGGCAATATCACGGGCAGGAGTACTTTGCAACATTATAGGTTCAGGGAGTACAAAAAATAAATAATATTAGCCCAATTTAATGCATATCTTTTTGTGCAACTTCCCACCTTTTCCCTTGTTTAAACTTGCTTGCCTTCCGCTTTGCTACAATACACCAGCCACATGTAGGAAAATGCTCCTTGAAAGTCAATGCCTACCCGTGAGGACGACAAATCAGTTACAGGAAATATATGCACATGCTTATTTCTTAAGTAAAACCGCCAATACCCATCTACCCGCTACTATATTTAAGAACAAAAATTGTATAATACTGGTCTGCAGCATCTGCACTGTCGTGGCATCTCAGCCATCGTCCTGACAGCACCCACCACTGTTCTACCTCCACCAGCCCCTGAACTGGATACACATCAGTTTTGACACTGCCTAGTAGATCTACACACCTGATTGCAGGATATAATCATTACAAATATGTCCCACCCGTTAACAGCACACTGTTCTACCAATACTCACGCCCTTTCTAAGACCATGTCATATTTGCCACTACTGATCAAAGTCTTTGAAACTGACAATCATTTAAAAACTAGCAAGACCCCGTGAAAATCACGGGCAATATCACGGGCAGGAGTACTTTGCAACATTATAGGTTCAGGGAGTACAAAAAATAAATAATATTAGCCCAATTTAATGCATATCTTTTTGTGCAACTTCCCACCTTTTCCCGTGTTTAAACTTGCTTGCCTTCCGCTTTGCTACAATACAACAGCCACATGTAGGAAAATGCTCCTTGAAAGTCAATGCGTACCCATGAGGACGACAAATCAGTTACAGGAAATATATGCACATGCTTATTTCTTAAGTAAAACCACCAATACCCATCTACCCGCTACTATATTTAAGAACAAAAATTGTATAATACTGGTCTGCAGCATCTGCACTGTCGTGGCATCTCAGCCATCGTCCTGACAGCACCCACCACTGTTCTACCTCCACCAGCCCCTGAACTGGATACACATCAGTCTTGACACTGCCTAGTAGATCTACACACCTGATATCAGCTCAACATCAATATTACTAATGAAACAACAATATGCACAGAAAATCACACGGTCATACAAAAAAGAGAAGCACTGAAACCAAAACACAATAATAAGAATATAAACGAAATCCTACGGTAATTCAAATGCAATCTAGGACGATATGTCAAACAATTGAATATAATTATGCCGTGCACGCTAAATATTTCGGGCATTATGCGACGTACGCCGCTCATAGAGTGCACGAATCGGGCATATTGTGGGCTCTATGTGACTAAGCAAATTGTATGCCAAATCGTCGAAATTGAAGTTTGAATTCACAAAATAGAATTTGACTAGCATCATTACGAAAACTACTATCTGTCTAATCGCGTTCATGCTGCCAAATCCATCAAAACTTGAAGTTTGAATATGGCCAGCACCAGCACGAAAAATACTATGTCTAATCGCATCCATGCTGTCAAATCTATCATAGTCTAGCGTATATACATAAGTGATCGTTGATGAATGTATTTAGGGAGGTCAATTTCATACTTCAGGTATTACGGGACAGATACAGGTCATGAAGTGCACAAGACAGGCTTATCATAGGCTCTATACAAACACAAACAGAGCATAAACATGAGCGCTACAGCTAATCAAGCGCGTGTGTGCGATTGAGCAAAATGAAAGCCAACTTGGCGAAGTTGAATCTTGTACACACAAAATATAACATTGCCAGTATCAGTATGATAAATACTATCAACCTGATAGCGTTCATGCTGTCAAACACATAATAATATATATATATGGCACATGTACATAAGCGATCGTTGATAAATGTATATAGGGAGGTTGATTACAAAAGTATAAGAAAATGGCCAAAATCAGTTCGCTCAACATTCGAAATAACTAAGAACTCACCTCAGTATAGCCGACATTCTCACACCATGTCGCATCCACGCGTCTAGTTTCTCCCTCTCTCCTGCCTAACGCTCGCGGGGGATGCTGCGGGGTGTAGCTCAGCTCTCCTGGAGGCTCCTGGGTGAAGTCCCGAGGGGGAAAACAGCTGGGTCCTCTTCGTGATCACGGGCAGGGGGGGAAAAACGTTGTGGCTCGGGTTGATGTTATGTTGTGGATGCGCACTTATATTGTTTATGAACTGTAGGTGGGTTTTTAGTCAGTAGAATGAGGAGACATCCATTTGAAGTCACTAATTTATTTATTCCATGAACTGTTAGTGTTTGCTACCATATCTTAACTATAGTCCAGAATCCATATACACTATATGCACATTCAAACTAGAAGAAGAATAAACGTATAGAACTATTGAGGGGGTACACAGATACCAACAACGCTGACGGCCACTCCGCTCTCAGTTTTTACTTTACGAAGTCTAGCCAGCACAGCCAGAGGAGACGAGAGCAGAGTAGTCGTGTCGGAAAATCGCGCAAGCTGCTTTTTTTTATGCCAGTATTGAGGCATGTTGTTTGCTTCTAGAAACGCTGCAGATGAGGTCCTATTCCAATCAATCATCCCTGCTTCCATCCCATACCCTATCCTTCAGCTATCATCTGTTACCACATTAAATATTTTTTAACAATGTACTCACATTTACACTATCAATAAAAATTTATTTATTTTTTTATATTACCTTATCCTAATCCACACAATGTTAGGTCTCATTTACACTACTAATTAAAAACATTTTTTAACTTTTTTAAAATTTCAAAAACATTTCAAAAACATTTTTGCAGAAAAACATTCTAAATTTCTTTCAAAGCATTTTAATTTATAATACTGGTCTGCAGCATCTGCATTGTTCATGACATCTCAGCCATCATCCTGACAGCACCCACCACTGTTCTACCTCCACCAGCCCCTGAACTTATACACATCATTTTTGACACTGCCTATTAGATCTACACACCCAAT
>CM032668.1:38972808-39030693 GCA_019095985.1 Streblospio benedicti | reverse complement strand
TATCTCAATTATTTTATTTCACAGGCACCAGCAACGGTAGTTGTGAACTATAGCATGTCTTTCATGCTTATAAGTGTTGGCAATACAATAAAAACATCATAAAACAGCAGCAGCAGCAGCAGCAGCAGCAGCAGCAGCAGCAGCAGCAGCAGCAGCAGCAGCAGCAACAGCAACAGCAACAAACAACACGTTTCTTACTTGGATTCTTACTTGAATTATATAATACAGAATATGAATGATTGCAATAAACATTCATTCAGTTAAGTCGTTTTATTTTTATGGCAAAATCTATAAACGCTCCATTTGCCAGTCCATTTGCCGTCATATCTCACTCCACAGCCCCCTCCCCATCCCCCTCTCCTTATACATAAAATCCTGGATCCGGTCATTGACGGACCCGGTCGGTTTAATATTGCGCACTCTGATACGACCAATTATTTATTACCTTCAGCGAAGAGTAATTTCTCTTTATAATATCGGAATATCGGATGGCTGAACATTTCTTAGATCTTAAAATACAATTAACCTAACTGTTTCAGACGCACTACTTCTATACCACTGCCAGCAAATGTTCAAAAGTCAACATAGCAACTTATGGTATCAATAAAGTGTAGGCAAGTGATGCTGTTTTGCAGCCCGGCATCAATTGCACAGCTCACAGAATTTCCATGTTGATTTTTATGTATGAAAACAAACACACTTAGTTAATAGCCCCGAGTAACACATTGTAACGCTATTTTAGCTGACGGTGGCCCATATTCTAAGCTATCAGTTTATTGCTTTGTTGATAACATTCCTCATGTTTTGCTCAATTCTTTCCAATATCTTGATTCAAATGTGTGGAAAAAAGTAGCCAGATTTTGGAACCTATTATTATAAGCAGATCAGACGCACTCTATTCTGCAATAGCAACTTCCTTGATATAGGTCTTTCATCAATTACCGGTCTTGCAGTGCTTGACACTTTCCATATGTGAATTTTGGAGTAGAAATTAAATGTTCATGATAAAATATTGGTTTTGAATTAGTACATTTCACATAATTTGAAATTAAATACTTAATGTTTTACTGTTAGAAAAGCATGATTTGAGCTGATTATGTAGTAACTCCTATAATTTCATATATGACATGGGATATTTCTTTATTTTGTGTTTTCCCCATTGGTAATAGTTATCAATTTTTGTTTCAGAATTTTCTTTAAAAAATGTTGTGTGATATTCCAATAGTAATTAGAATTAAGGAATTGTACATTAACACATCATGATTTCCCGTATGAACTGATAAATGTTATTTTACGCCAGCACATATTTGCAGGTCCATATTTGAGTTGGTTCATTCGATTTCCTAAAGGCAAAAACGTGCATATGTGCAATACTCAGGTGCAATAGGTGTTCTGCAAATGGCGAAAGAGTAACAACGCAGTTATAACGGACAATGGTTACTGGTTAGGTATCACTTTAACGTGTAAGGTAGCTGCTGTCTATTGCTGAGACCCAACATTATTTATTTCAGTCTTTTCCACTGGTTTTCAAAGATAACGCATAAAAATGTCGGCCTATATGCGTCCACTGTCCCACGGGGGTGGGGGTGGGTGGGTGGGTGGGTGGGTGTTCTTCCACAGTCGGGCTGGGCATAGACGACCAGCAGAAAGACCCCCGATTTTGAGATAAGAACATGTCTATGACCCCCTATTTCTTGGCAGCAATATCCCAGAGACCCCCAATACATCTAAATCTCAAAGCAAAGGCAACCACTTTTGTCAGGGCAAAAAAGACCCCATATTCTGGCATATATCATATTCAACACACCGCATTTTTCAAAATATCAAGACCCACCATTTGGAATTCACCGTGGAGCATACTTAACCAAAACAGGTGTTAGTGGCCCACCTCCCTCAAGCATCCGACATACTACCTACGATGTCTGTGAATCCCATGCATCATAGTATAATCGACCGACTAGTATTAGATGTTCGTTCGATATACCCGCCCTCCCACCCCATTATGAATATATGTCAGGACCTTAACGTCGTATTACACGAGTCATGTAACATTGCAGCATTGACAGATTCCTCTCTGCAAGATATTTGTCTTGCGCCGTGTTATCAACAAAAACGAAGCTCTGCAAACAGCCACATTGACTCTAACCGCTGTGCAGTCTCTTGCTCTAAACACTCCCGCCTTGGCTTATCAATAATCCAGTGTTTGTACATCTCTCCTCGCTCAATGGTAATAAAGTTGTGCAAACCTAAAGGTTTTACCAAAACATTGTTCTCTTGCGTTTGCCAATAAGTCTCTTTTCTTTGATATGAGCAAGTTTTCAGACATAAGCGTTCTGCATGTTGCAAAAGAGCACATTTTTGGAAGACAGTTTGTCAGGCCTAATACGTGCAACTTTTTTATCGATACAATTTGAGCTGCACAAAAGACACTTCCAGCTCACGAACATGACTGTAATATCAGCATTCACAGTGTAAACGCACAGTCTGGCATTTGCTGTCCTCAGCATTAGTGCAACATGATCTCAAATGTCGACATGTACACCTGGGGCACGCTCGAAACATGCAGTTTTTGAGCAGTCATCTATGACATCTATTTGTCAGGCAAGAAGCTAACATTTTGTTGTATAATGAAGTATCATGTTTCAATGTTTTCGGTGATTTATGGTATTCCTTTAGGCTTCCTATGGCTGCTACTATAGTGGAGAGTTTCATCTTTTTTAGGATTTCTTGATATATTTAACATAGAATAGACGTTGCGATTAAACTCAATGTACAACATGTGTTGTACTTTATTCAACTGGCTCCAACATTTGAACTATCGCATCTTACAATAGGGTAATTTTTTCACTCCTAATATGCAGCCTCAAAAGGTTGCTCGCGGTTTAAAGTTAAAAAAGTAGGCAACTGTAAAAAGGCACTACATAACGTATATGGATACGTAATCGATGTTTTTGATAGCTACATTATCTATCTGGTACATAGATAGATTCCAGGAGCGCAGACAACCACGCCCTCATTTCAACTTCAAAATTTCATTTTCATGGGGTATGTGGCATGCCCGTGAGCTTTCGTGCGTACAAAACCTATAAAACCAGAGTTTTGGCCACCACCACTTCCAACAACCGGGATCTGCTAGTACTGATGAATCGGTTTTATGTCTTATCAGAGTGAAGGGTAGCTAAACAAGTCCAGGTGTGAGTGACATGTTCATTCATATTTCTTTCTAGAGGATGCGGGCTCTATTGATGTTCAGATGGTTGGTCAAACAGTGGGCTTCACAAATGCACACTTCATTCAGGAGGCCTCGATGATTTATCCGTTATAGCCTATTAATCCCTAACCCATTTCACATGGGGGATGTAAGCTCGAGATGCTCCAGAAGACACCAATTTTGTCATTTTAGGATGAATCGTGGGTGATCTGGCTTTAAGTTTGGAGGTATATTTGGTGCTGTAGTTGCTGGAGAGAAGGCACACTAACAATTGTAATTCCTTCTCCTGAGACGTGGTTCATGTTTCTTCGGCTTACATGTGTGGTAACGAGTTATTGACCTGATCATCGTAACCTTCTGCTCTCTTTTCTGAGTCGTCTGGACGGTTATTTCGGGCACCGGGAGCTCATTTGGGGTAAATCATGGTTGAGGTGGCTTTAGATCTGGATATGTTTGGCCGATTCAGAAATTTATGGTGGGAACAGCGCTAATCTGACTGGTTCTGGCCTAACACGTCTGATCACCTGGTCTGATTTGTGTTTTTGTCATATGGCAAAAGATTATTGATTTGGTAATCTGAACCATCTGCTTGGTATTATAGATAGTCTTGGAATTTGGAGCATCCTATTGCCTTTCTAATTAAACATGACCTAGTCAGGAGGCTGCATGATGGACCTATTAACACCATAAGTGTCGCTAGTACTGTTCCGATCGGCTGGTATGCAAGTGACAAACCAGCTCCGCTAATCTGTAGGAACTGCTTGCTTTTCCTGATCGTCTAGAGAACTATCTGGAGCATCTGGGCTCCGACGACTGGCATCACCGACAAATTCGGCCTGGTTCGAGCTGCTTCGTCTTCATGTTGTTACAAAACAAATATTGATCCACGTCATCTGATATAACCCAATGTGACAAATCTGACGCCCGGAGCCACTATTCTCCATGATAAATGTGTGCGCGCGGGGTGGGGTGGGGTGGGGGTGTTAAGTGCGGTGTGTATGGGAGGTTTGGGGGGAGGGCGTAAAAGAAGCTGTGTGCTTCCTCAATAGGCCAATTGTCATACGCATCATCAAATCAATTATCACACCAATTAGAACACGCAGTTTGCATCACCCATTCACTAGTAATGTAGATAATGATTTGACGAGCTCTCATAAGCGCATAACAACGCGTTGTGCGGACAGGTGAATTGACGTACTATCTTACATAATAATAAGATTTCCGCAGCATTCATTCAGAATTGCCATGTATTGCAGCTAGGATTAGTAATCTAAATTAATGTCTCTCCGGTCATTGTTCATAAAGTACAAAGCAGAAGAATATCTAACACTTTATGGAAGAAGTAAAAATTAGATGTCTCAATGGTGTCTCTACTTCCTTATTGTTCACTTGAAATAGGCCTACATGAGTACATCTGAAAACAGAAAAACCAGAATGCACATGTCAGTATTCAAATAATATGTCCCAATTCTGAGACTCTTCAAGACAAGTGTCAGTTTTATCTGAGGGGAGACTATAAACAAATGGACGCTAATAAATGCGTCATACAAGCGGCAATGACCACGCTATAAATAGACATTAGTAAATATTACATTTCAATAGCACGTGTTTGCTTGCAAATATTAGTTGGGAGAACAATGGCTAGTCATAGGGTGTGAGTGGCATATACGGTCTTTGATTTAAGTCTAGTGATGCCAGTAAGGGATTCACTATAGACCAATTACTAGTATATTGAATTATATTGAATATAAAATATGTAAATTTTGTGACAAAACAATTGCAAATAGGAAAAAAACACTAAAAGAATTTAGAAATTATGTGGCTTGAATTACAAGTTGGATATGTTTTGAAACTTTGTTTAACATGTACACTGCAGTTAAAAAGTTCAAGCATAAAACTCGTGGTTGTGACTACAAAATTCAAATAGTCATCTGCTGAGGCAAATTTGTGAGCAAATATTAAATCAGAATGTTTATATAGTAATTTTAACGTGTACTTATCTCACATACATGTCTCATATTAAGGTAATTGTCAGTGAATGTATATTTATATATGTGTGTGTACCAGTGCTTGCGGATACATTTCAAACTTCTCTCTCTCACACACTTATTTTACAAGCATATTTCTAGCAACTATAGATATAGCTGAAGACAGGTATTACAACCCTATGCTTCCATTTTGACTGCATCAATAACAAGTGGCCCTGGCAGGACTCGAACACACTGCTCCAAGACTGTGAGACCAGATTTGATACCATCATCCCAAATAGCTAGGGTTGTGAAACCTGTCTTCAGCTATATATCGTTGGTAGAAATATGCTTGCTAAAAGGATGTGTAAGAGAGAGAGAGAGAGAGAGAGAGAGAGAGAGAGAGAGAGAGAGAGAGAGAGAGAGAGAAGTGTGAAAATTTATATTTAATAGTAAAACATACTATTCCGTAGGGTCATAATTTGTGATAGAGATACGTTCATAACTTTTATCATACCTGCCAATTATATTGGCATATCTATGGACACATGCTTAATCAAAATATATAATTTCCTGTGCAGACATACCACATCATTTTTGCAAGATTTAATTCATAGCGTCAAGCAAAACACAAAACAAACACAAAACACAAAAAACTAAGTGGTTATGGGATGTAACATCCTTTTAGAAGGGCATGTGTAAATCAATTAGAAGCAAATGCAAAACCTGAGTAATTGCAACCTACAATATTATTTACATAGTACATAGAAGTGTGGCAAGTTGAAGATGAATTAATTGAACATGAATTGATTATTCACATTTGTCTCAGCAAATTTAACTCCGCAATATATTCAAATTTCATTTATTGTTAAGCCTTGACAGAAAGAACATATAGAATACGTCCAATAATAACTTAAAAATATAGAATGCAGTGAAACAAACATACCATTAATAATCTAGTGTTGTACCAAGAAAAGTAATCAAACACAATGGATATAGCACAATGTTCGCTTTAGAGTAAAGACATTAGATGGTCTTTTTTAAAATCACTTTGCAAACACAGACAGTTCACATCAGCAGCATATGCTTGTGATGAGTGCAGTCAGTTACACCGATTCTTGTAGGTGGATCTTTTTTTACAGAAACTGACTGGGAATCTGAAATCATGTTAAACTTAATGTTATAGTGCCATGGATCTAAACGAAGACGCTACATGGGGTTCGAAACTGCCGTTTCTCAAATGTCCACTTCTAAGACCTTCCAAAACGTTCCCGTGTCACTGTTCTATGCGATGCCTGTAGAGATAAAACTGAGTGCGTCACGTTGCCTTAGATACTGAGTTTCTATGTATCCATTTGTCAGGTTAAATCAACTGAGAAAAACGGCCGTGGCACTGTATCACATGCGTCATGTGTCGTGTTTGACCCATGTAGAGCCCGCAGATACGACTGTTAACATTATGGTCCTCTTCTGCGACGAGCTACGAGCTATAGCTACAGGCGACCGGCAACTTCCCCTGTCTATGAGCAAAAAAAAAAAAAAAAAAAAAAAAAAAAAAACGAACGAACGAACAACACGCAAACAAAACAAAACAAAAACACTGCCTGTCGTCTGCAATTTCACGTTCATTTACGTGCAGCTATTTGAATATCAGCAGCATTCATGTATAAAAATGTTTAATAGGTCTCTATCAAATATGCCATATATGGGAAATCACCCAAAAGAAGTGTTGGTTTAAACATCTTCTAAACTCGTCATAAACCCTTTTACTTTACACATCTCCCCTTGTTTTGTAATTCGAGATACGGCTGTCTACTGTAATGCTGTCCATGGTCAACGTGACAGAGATTCACTCACATTACTCAGACTTGCATTCGTCGCATGCGAACAATGATTAATACTCTGATTACGACCGTGGTAATGGCACGATTGCATTAGATTAATTGCTTTCACTTGCTGATATACGTCGGCAAATTATGGATATCTGCAATATTAATAGGCCCTTAGAACAACACTCACCACTCCTTTATTACATTTTCCACTCATGTATAATATTTTTTCGCCAGTATGTATACATATATATTCCCCTTTTGGACGGTTATGCATGCGGATGTGTGTTATTTTAGTTCATTTGCCCAGTGCACCCATAAGTGAAGACACCACATCATTTGTAATAAAAGAGGAAATTTATTGATCCAGTGCACCAAAATATGAGTACTCACCACTTGCTGTAAGTGGTTTGTCTCGCGGGAGACGTGAGGTTAACGGCGCAGTTTAGCACTAAAACTCAATATGTGTAACTCAGATAAAGATGTTGATTGTTGGGAGTGTGAAGCTTTGAAATCAGTGGTGTTGAGTAATCCTATATTCGCAACACCACACTTATGCTCATCCCTCCATTGTGGATTTATGTCTATAGAATGTTTGAACAAAGTGATCTGTGTCAATAGTGAAAACCGATATGCAAAAATTAGAGTTCCAAAGCAATTGAGAAGTGAAGACCGGAACTCGAGAGTATACAATGGCGTAGATTAGTCTTTTAGAGGTGAAATGTAATCAAACACAACTGTTGTACAAACTAGGGGAAAACTGTAGGAAAAGACAACCATGTTATTCATGTAACAGTTTGGTGAAAAAGTAAAGCATAAGCCAGTTTAGCGCATGCCTCAAGAGATAAGCGTTAAGTACCTACTCTATGTAATAAAGACTACCCATCATGGCCAAACTTATCTGATGAAAATCGTAAAGGCCGTGTACAAAATGCCAATGTGTATGTGAAAGAGTTTTCGGCTGCGATTCATTAGAAGATAAGTCCCGCGAGGCTCACAACAAGGTGATTATGGTGTGCATCTTTAAATGCACATTACTGCAACTAAGTGCTTTGAATGGTACTGTTTATAGTCTACTCACTAGATGTAATGTTTGTAGCCTCATGGGCAGATCCCACCAAAATACTTCATTTTCGTAGTGTTTTTGATGAAATCCTTAAGTGCGCCCCCCTTTCCTTAAGTGCGCCCCCTTTTCCAAAAACCTGGATCTGCCTATGAGCCTCCTCACTTTTGAAATAGAGCCTTATATTTTAGAGATAGTATATCAAGTAGCTGCAGAGATGTTATTATTGCGGTGACTGGAACCTCCAAATGTATTCTTGGCATGATTATTATTAGAATTATTTGGACACCCATAAATATATTGACTATCAATAAATGTATTGCACAAATAGTAAAAAAGCATTTACATGGAAACGGAAATTTTAATATGAGATGGTTTGACCCCGATCCACTTTTCCTTGGACGGATGTTTAAGATCCCCTCTTTTCAATGGTTTTATTTGCCGGGACATCTAAGACCTTGACTTTTTAATGCATCATAGTTAGGATATAAGGATGAGACAAAGCCTTAAAGGGACATGCACAGCAAATGCCTCCTTAGATAGATTGAATTAAATATTTTGTTTTTTAACATACCTGGCATGTTGCTCCTAATAAATAATGATTTTACAATTATTAGTATGTGTTTTGATAAAATATCAATACCCATAAAAATGTAAGCTGCCATATTGATTGTCAGTTTCATATCTCCCTGGAAAAAAGCACGGCATTAGTTTGCAGCCTCTATTACACGTGCACTGAGAATCAAAAGCAGCTGGTCAGAAATACTTATTAAGGCTGACACAATGTAAATATTTACAGACAGGATGTTTGGGTCCATTTCATGAAACCAGTTTAAAGTAATGTTTAATTGTAAAGAAATAGCAAATTGTACATAGATAAAAATGTATATATTCAAACGGCTCAGCAAGTACTATTTATGTGGCATAAAAGGTTGATTAGACATTAAATTCACCTGTGCATGTCTCTTTAATAAGCGACCGCTCACGTTATAGCATATGGCGATATATATAAGATAGGAACAAAAGAAATTAACATATTCTCAACGCTACCGTATTGCATGTTCTGGTCTGGAGACGATCTCCTAAAAAAAGAAGCAAAAATAAGGAAGAAAAAAAAGATTCAAAATGGCGCCCCCAGTCATCTTAATATCTTTCAAATATATGGAAGAATTTGGACAATTTCATTGTGATACCAAATGTATTGGGTAATGTTAGGTAGGATACGATGAAAGTTCGTGTTAGTTGACAGTTTGATGTCATCATTTGCATATCATTAGCACAAATAGTTGAGAAAAACGATCGTAAACAATGAAAATTCACAGACTGGTTTAGCCGCCATCTTTGCTTCATATATTTGAGGTGGGTCCTTAGGTATATAGATCGGTTAGTTCTTAATCTTAACAGCTCACTTGAGCAGTTGCTATAATCAAATGTTAATTTTTCATGACATGTTTATTCTTAACAAAATATATTCAGACCGTTGCCATATTTTGAAGACCCCACTTTCTCTGGAAACACATACTTCAAGCCCCTCCTGTTGACAACAAAAAGCATGTTAGCATTGCAAAAATAAATCTTAGAACCCCCTATTTAATTTATTTTAGTAATATATCTCCCCCCCATACACACACAGCATGTATGTGGCAGCCACGGCGGCGGCACCAGCACCAGCACCAGCACCAGCAGCACCAGCACCAGCACCAGCAGCAGCACTTGGATTTTTGGATTCTTACGTGAATTATGTAATACCGGGAATAAATGATTTAAATAAGCATGCCTTTATTTAAATGGCGTTGTTGTTTTAGTGAAATCTATAAACATATGTATTTTCAATGTTGAGTGACAAACGTATCGACGTTTTGAATAATAGCCAAGCAAAGGGTGATTCATTTAAGATCATTGTATGCGAATTCTATGACAACGTAAGACTGTCAAAAACCTAAACGTCTATATAAAAAATGCTATAGTTTTAAAAAATTGGCTCGCCATACTATATCTCCTGCTCGGGCCATCTTTCTAGCATTTACACCAGAATCCTGGCGCATTCATGCTCCTTCACAACGCCCTGGGGATTATACAGCGGAAGATGCATGTAACTCGAGGGGCCATCCACTGAATATAGTCTTTCAAAAGACCTGACATCCAATAGTTTCTTAAAATAATATTAAACACAATGATCATGTATCATTGTATAGACGAAGAGCAGCTGCTATGAATGCAAAAAGCTGTAATATGATCATACACGTGCCTATTTTATGATCATAAATGTGACAGCTATTAGGATTACTATTGCATGTTATCTTCTTTGATGCACGAGTTTTGCTTTTTCACACAAATTTCACTGAGTATAATTTCATCTAGATTTTGTTTACCTTGTTTTATACTAGGCCTACATACTACTTTACTGTTGTTCGTAGAACATAACGTCATCATTATTTCGGTTGGCAGCAAATAATCATCTTTTTACTTTAACAGGTGTGTGAATAATCTTAATAGATATGCCTCATACAAATTAATGCTGCCGGTGACTGAGAACAAGCAGTGATTGAAGATGCGCATGAACCATGCTTTGAGTATGAATATTTTGCTAAATATACTGGAGTCTTACTTAAGCCATGACCAGGAAGAGACGGACCCACGATGTGATATATATGAGATCTCCATTTTCCCGCACTATAAAAGCATAAGAACACTTATATTATACAAAAAAGAATTACCGTAAAGATAAACAAAACATCGTGTCGTTAGCTTCGTAAGAAATTAGTATAATGTAATCACGTGAAAAGAAGTACAGGGAGTACCATTTTTTGATTACCTGTCAAGAAAACCATATTTAGGACGTCTCAAGTTGTGGACACATTCTTGTTGACTCAATTGTGTTTACAAGTTCGACTTTATGTGTCTCGTACTTTTTAAAGACAACAACCGGAGCGCAGTTTTTCATAAAAAAATGTGCCTTTGTGAAGCCGTTTATATTAAAGTGATGTGTGATTGATTAAAACTCATAACAGATTTGTTATACCACGTGTTTTCTGTGTTTGCTGCAACTTTGTTTTGTTCCAGAGCATTAATCAACACGAGCCAATATTACATGTAGCTTACCACCGCCCTCACCACGCATATGACTATAACATTGCCTTTCATCAGACAATTCAAAGACTCCCCCCTGCATATATGTACAGACTAGATGATGCATTTCGTTATCGGAACATTACGTATCTATAACTGTTATTGCCAGACCATAACCATAACTCACCGCTCCTTATGCAATGTTATGAGGATGGCCTTTTTTAGGCAGTGTGAATAATAAAGCCGTGCAACCGACGATGTTGCGTGAGACATGCATTGACTAGATTCCACAGTCCATTCTTAAATAGTTCAAATTAAACACAAGCAATTTCCAGTGTAATTACCGCTCATTGAAACGTTAGAATGATGAACACTTTTCTTTCGGATTTTTAACCATGGTTTGTATGGCATCAGCAATCTGAGCAATTGTATGGCTTTCTACTTCCCAATCAAATAGCGATCAGATTTGAAGGGCGGAAACTACAAGAAGGAAGCTCATCCCAGAGACTGGCAGAGAGCCATGGACATTATGGCGATGCCATTGAGGTATTGTTTGTAAATCTAGTATCGTGTTGCAGTCTTTGTAACTTGAATTGAATAGGTTTATAATTATTCTGCAAGAGTATTATGTGGAATGGCCATGAATCCATGGTGGAGTTTGATTACAATAAATGCATTGCCTTTCTTTGATTGTATTCTAATGCACTTAGTGATGCGTTAGATCTTCATACTATTTCAACTCGGTAAATATTTTCGACCTGTCATGTCACACAGCCATGAGACACGTCACAAATACTGAGTCATGTAGTATGTGATTCAAGAATAGAATAACGTTGAGTTTATTCCAAGTGTAGCTTCTGTGGTATTTTAATCACCCGACCGTCAACCAACACTTGAACAAAAATGGCCCATATTATGTCTTCAAATTGGTAAATGGTACCGTAGTAGTGGATTGATGCCAACAAAGGAAAACAAGTACATAAATATATCTTGGAATAGTATTCTTAAAGCTAAGTTGGCTCACAGGTACATTAATCTTTAAAAGTGTAAATTGAAAAGATTTAAACAACCTCTTAAAGACTGGAAATAACCCTGCAAAAGAACCATTTACTGGGCACAATGCATCGACCTCTGGTGCCTAGATACACTAAACCATTATATAAAACATGTACATGTATAGTGACCATCTCTTCAACCTACCAGATTTCTAAGACCATGTCATATTTGCCACTACTGATCAAAGTCTTTGAAACTGACAATCATTTAAAAATGACTATTTGTCCTGATCAAAGTCTAAAATGTGATAACCTTTTCGCTCATGCTCAAGCATTTAGAGAGGGCTTAATTAATATTCAGCCATCCAAACATTCGTAAAAACGCATTTTAATGGCAACATCTTATAATGTTGAGAACTCTACAAAGGAAGTATTATTATTCTTGTTTATACTCACTAAATCCAAACAACACGATTTTAATCAACAAAAACATTAGACGTTGGTTTGGAATGAGGTATTTGTGATTTTAATGTTAGTTCAAAGGGATTTCATGGTTTTGTTTAAATAACACCGTGAGAATATGACTTCTATGCAATTTCATGCTTATAGTTGTTTATTCTTTCCCTTTTTTTTCCTAATTTGAATGCGCACTTTGAAAGGCCACTGAAGGACACAACATATCAGGTAATGCGGCGCTTAGCTCCGGTTTTCACCTAATTAAATGTTTTAATTACACTGTCAACTGTTCTCCAGTTACTATGCATCTAATTACAATGCCAGAAAAACATTATTAGAGTGTATGCTCGCACATTTAATATTTGATTGAATAGTTTTGTCTTTTCGAGAAGTTCCTTTAGCTTGGCGTGTCCGATTCTGTTTTAGATTTGTTCTGCTCACAAACTGGGTATGACTTCAATCTCTCGTACAAGACAAAATGGCAACACTCAGACACAACCCACGTAGCGTGACATTAATATACACGATGATTCCAACATTATTGCCATACAAACACACCTCCATGTGCTCTTGCAACATGTTTACAGCATAATAGATTCAGAAGCTTGTTAATCATGCAAATATTGGCCTTGGTAAGTGGTAAATATTAGGATTATGTGATACGCTGCATATCAAGGCCCTGCAAGTTTTGCTCCACATTTTGTTTAAACTTTGAGGGACATTCTTACAAAAATAGGGTGTTGCCCCAAATATATGGGCTACAGTTCTACATAAAAGCATACGATGGTACGTAGGCTTGTTTTGGTAAATTATTGTGGGTGATTCACGTCAGGTCACATATGCCAGTGCTGTAAATCGATCTATTAGTGTTTCAACGGAAGGGGCTAGAGAATATTATAGAAGAGCAGAGTGGGTGGAGAAACTTATTGTTTCACAACATTATGCTCCAATATTATTACGATGAAATACAACTGTTAGAAATGAGGCTGTTAATAGATGGGGGTGGAGGTGTACAAGCCTAGCTAGAATTTTATTCACTGCATCCATCGTACATTTACAGAATATATACTCTTTCGTGAAATACAACACTCACAGGATTGTTCACAATACACAATGCAATGGTACAACCGTATTAGCTATGGTCCATGTCTCTGACGATGGCTATTCATAATTACCGGAAGTATAAACCAGAGAGACAATTGAGTTTCATCAAGACACCCACCACACGAATGTATTATATACCTAATGCCCAAAGCCTGTCTGTCTGTATATATTTGTGTTCTGTATTATAAATGAAGGTGCCGTGTTTCTCTCATCCCCGTTACAAGACAAGATAAAACGTTTTTGGGTTTCTGTTATAATATGATACCATAGAAAAGAAATGGATGTGTTTCTCCAATGTTTAAAGATAGAATTTATTTACATGCACATGCATGTCGCTTAAGGAGCGACGGTTGTAATACATGTAAGTTAATTGATAAAAAGTGTAATATATCCATTTGTTTTAATATTCTGCCTAAAATAATTAACGTATGTTGTTCGATATTAAGCATACATCAATAAAGGATTGTATACAATGCAACCTAATTACTAAGCCGGGTTCGAATAACTGTCACATTCACGTTCCGGCAACGTTATCTTGTTTTCTGTGATTAACATTAGACAGACTGTTTTTATACCGCAGATTATGTGAGTGTTCCCCTATCAGATGGGTTTGATGTTGTGCAAACATCCTGAGTACTGATTACTTAACTGTCAGCCTCTGAGTCATGGGATACTTCATGCAAACAGAACAAGTACTTCTGAATCAGCCTAATACAGAAGTATTAACAATATTAATCTTACATGATAAGACACATAAGCAATAATTCAATAATTATATAATGAACGAACATATTTGACATTATTCTAAAAAAACGGATATCATTTTTAATATGACATAACTGTCTCTACGATATGATGGGATATTGTTGGTGGAAATTTGATCATGACTGCTATTGCAGAGCCTAGATGTTTATGTAAAATAGTGACATTAAAGATGTAAATTGATTACAGAAGTATATGGGAGTGATACATGTTACACAGGAGTATGCCATTCTTTCAGAATCGAGTAAATGACAGTATTTGACATGACCACTGTGTTTAAAAATTGTGTTTTAACCTGATTATTTGAAAAAAAGTATCCATTATAAGGACTGTATGTGGATGAAAGGTGAAGAGCGCCCCCTCCCTTTTTAGTAAAGAGTGACGAGGTTTTTGTGCGTGCGTGCGTGCTGGATGAAATGGCATTTATTTTGGTGGATTTTGAAGCTGGATGCTAAACTTTACTTTTCAATGGTGCAGCCCCATTTGTTCCCACAATAGATGCGCACGAGGTATCAAAAGTCAATGGACGAAACACAATAAATCACCAACAATCACAGTACGTTGTGGGTTAGGGTGATTCTGGCTAAAACGCATATGTAACAGCTTGTCAAGCCAATGTATCACTAAACAATGCCTACAATACGGCTGACACGGTTTTGATAAGTGGTAATGTCAGACGCTTGCATCAGCGCTTCACGCTTGCCATATTCACGTAATTTCTGTGACGCACACTCTGTCTTTGCTATGCAGGTCTGAGCTTTTATTTTCTATGGATTGATTCTTAAGCTGACATGTTAGTCCTATTATGAGATTAGGATGTTTGACAGATATGTCCACGTTAAGCCTATACTGCTTGTATGGTAATGATTTGTTTACTTTTTGCAAGAGCTTATCTGTATACACTCTTAAAAAGATGTTAAGATAGGAAGATTCCTGAATATGATTTTCATATTATCAATTAATTTCCTTGGATTACTTGTAGTTTTATTTACTGAATTATCTATCAAGTGTGCTCCACAGGGCAGTGATGATTATTGAACTGAATTTTATTGTGTTTAAATGGTCCCCAAAGTCCAACTAAAATCGAATATTTGACCTCATATATCGATGAAAATTGGTTAATGCAAAAATCTTCAAGTATGTAAATGCAACATTCAATGGCGTGGACCTTTAAAATGACTTAAAATGCAACCTTACAGAAAATGCATTTGAAAAGTTCATAGCAGCATGCCAATGTTGATAAACTACTCATGTTAAAGAATGTTTAAAATTCTTCACAAATAAATCCATTATACATATCACCAAAAATCCATAAGAACACTTATGGGTTTCTGACAGCTCACATGTAGACATCTAGCATAGGGTAGTCACCCATTAAGAAAACGCTATCTTTAGCTAGTGATTATGTAAAATGCAGTGAACGCACCAGGATTTGGCCCACGGTACATGTACATAAACAAGGGATTGCACGACACTCGGCTCTTATAATATCCTTTTGCCGGAGAGGGGAAACTCCCGGCTCTTTTCGGATGTTTTCGTCCTAACTACTTCCCGTATTTACTTTTTATCATGCAGAGCATGAACCTGACACTATGTTCATTCATTAACAATCTTCTGAACGTCATTTTGAATGGTTGAGATGTTTCATGGACGTTGTTTTATGCTTCTTCCCATGACCGCTGGCTTTTTAAATTTCTATTTCTATTGCTCGAAGGGTAGACATGGTGTCCTTTTTCATGTGTCTTTTGTATGATTTTGTACATGCATGACTAAATATGTCACACATAGAGAATATTATCGCTATGGTTGTAGCCCACTATTATAACATTCTAGCAGTAACGGTGTGACCGTCAATGAAATGAACAGAATGTGATGCTATGTGGCTTTACTCAAGATGAATAAAGTTGTGTTAAGATAATCTTAATTCAAGTCATGGTTAACCATGTAGCTAAAACAGCACCCACAAGCACCCGTCACAAAGCTATAATAGCTCCCGCCTGCGGTTAACCGTACGCTACGGCAAATACAAAGTGTCTCCATCACAGGCAGTTATGGCCGTTTTCAACAACACTAACAAGTCTGGTGAGAGCACGCATCGCTGCCTAGCCCGACGCGTCTTTCTATCGTGGTGGCAGAGGCAGGGCTTGCTCTTGGCGCGCTTTCGTCGGTATAGGCTGTGGTAGGTGCACTTGAGGGAGTATCTTATTGTGAGAGTATGCATGTAGTTATATCATGTGTATGCAAGCTGAGATCGTATTCGTATTTGATCTACAAGCATTTCGAATATGTGGCAACAGCGCTGATACGTGTGTGGGCTAAGAATTCCGGTTGTTGAGAAAATCGATGTAACTGCCAGTATTCAGTGCTGTCATCTGTGTGGTGTTGAATCTCAAGTGCTTTTGTGACTAACTGCTCCGATTTAATGGGAAAATAACTGTACCATATATTTATTTGTCTTTTAGGCAAAAAAGTGTTATCCAAATTTAGCCAACATACTCATTTACAGTAATATCACACGTTTGACAATATCCTACATCATTGCTTATCAATTTATTAATCAAATTTCTAAACTTCAAATAACAAAGCTAACTAGATATAGGCCAAACACTCGTGTCAGTTTTCTATTATTATATATTTATGGAAGTTCGCCTATGTGTGCATGCATTAATTATCGTTAATATAGAAATTAAACTAATCATTTGTTATGGTCCTTTACATATAGTAAGTAATTTTACCTACCACTATAATGTGGAAAGTAACTTTTAATCTTGTAAACTATGTGCATGTTAAGTTCAATGCGCAATGAGTAAATTATATAACAACTGCGGATGACACTCCACAAATTACAGGAACTTGACAGAACTCTAATAATGTGGCTTAGTTTTACAGTCACTGTGACAGTTGGCATGCCATATAACGTCATGAATACTTTCAGAAAGATGATAAGTCTGACATAAATAAAACAAATAAATTGATTGTGACTTACCTTGTCTGAGTTTTATGGTAAGTATAATGTGTTAGTCCGCGTTCGCATTGACCATCTAAAATGATCTGTTGACATTTGATATTTTGATAGTCACATTTCATTATGGAAACTGTTTGTATAAATTGATTGAAATGAACAAGATGCTTTGCCATTGCATTGTTATGAAAAGGCATTTAATTCCCTTTCAAATTTAAATTGCATAACTAGATTTTTAAATATGTCATAGCAAACAAGCAACGCGTAAGCATTTACGTGGGCAGCTTCAGCAAAATAACAGTGTACGAAAAACATTTTTACCAGTTTAAAACTAGAAACACACTACCCAGCTAGCACTCGACAAAATGCATCCAAGACCCCACCCCTCACCCAAAGTAAAAATAGCCGCATTCCATAAATAAACTGACTTTACAATGAAACTGACTTTAGAAACACACGCCCTTATCTCTCAAGTTGATCACTTTTATTGCCTGTCAGTCACACCTGTCTGAAAAGTCTGCTTTCCATCACAACCCTCGGCTTTCTCCATTAACACGTGCCAATTACCTGAGTTTATACGCTTGTTCTAGTATTAAAATGATCAGCTGGTTGTTGGATCAGCAGCTTAAATCTCCTTGTTTACAACTTCTGGATCTGATGTGGACAAGTAGTAGCTTATGCAAGTGGTGGTGGTAGTGACCTGGATTACGGGATTGTTATTATTGACCTGGATCGTATGCTTAGCCGGGAGTCAAACTGATTGGCATGGTAATCCAGATTCCAATGGATTGGTGGTGGAATAGCTGGAGATTGAGGTGAATGTCAATAGTGTTATCAACACAAACGCAGTAGAACCTCTGTTTAAGACCACACATCTATAATGAGACCACCTATCATAAGCATATGTCTCACCGTTGAAAACCACCATAAAGAGATCAGCCAACATGAACCCAGTTACACAGGAGACCACTTGACCATGGTCCAGCCCCGTGTTGGTTTTAGTAGAGAGGGTTCACTTAAAAGCCATATAGCTGTATGCTAGTCCCATGAGTTATATTTTCGAATTATAAGTTTGGGAAGTTAATGGCCTGAACTTTACATAAAAGAAAATCCCTACGGCATTTAAGCTACACTTTGATCAATTTAGTGGCACAACGTTTTCATGTCATTGGACATGTTAAAAACATTGGCTTGCTGTTGGTTCAAAAAAATTTCTACAGTCGAATTTCAAGTAAGCAAACAAACTCTGTGGATGTTTAAAGAATATTAAGTCTCCCACAATTATGATGTGCAACATGTAACACCACTTTTGGGGTTCTTTTGCATATATATCTTTTATACACCTATTGGGCAAGCACTGATGAAAGCTTAACTTACCACTGGACAAGCGCCCATGATTTTGCACGTGTCCAAGGTTAATGAAGGTTTTAGTGGTTATCAATATAACGACCGATCATAATCTCTGTTTCCGTATGTTCGCGCAGTGATTTAAATAACTGTTGATCTTATAGGCAAAACATCTGGACAAATATAGCAATACATCACCCACAAAGCTTAGTTTTAGTGAAAACTAAAACTTCATTATATTTTCATATTCGGTGCTACAAACACAGATAACGCAGTTGATGCTCACATAGTATTAAGCATATGTAAGGGAAAGTGTGTTAAGTACAATATAGTATTGGGAATATAATCCCAATCATCAAATCAGTGTTCATTGATAGACTTCGCCAACATTTTTAAATGACAAACTTTAAATAGAAAGCCTTTCGTTTCAGTTTTTTAATTTGTTTTGGCTTTCTGGGGGAAAATTCCCTTTTTAAAGGGGAAAAAAGTTTTAACCTTTGCCCAATTTTTCAGAATAACATTTAAAATTCCTTTTGTTAACCCAATTTTTTAAGAACTTGACAGAACTCTAATAATGGTTCTAGTTTTACAGTCACTGTGACAGTTGGCATGCCATATAACGCCATGAATACTTTCAGAAAGATGATAAGTCTGACATAAATAAAACAAATAAATTGATTGTGACTTACCTTGTCTGAGTTTTATGGTAAGTATAATGTGTTAGTCCGCGTTCGCATTGACCATCTAAAATGATCTGTTGACATTTGATATTTTGATAGTCACATTTCATTATGGAAACTGTTTGTATAAATTGATTGAAATGAACAAGATGCTTTGTCATTGCATTGTTATGAAAAGGCATTTAATTCCCTTTCAAATTTAAATTGCATAACTAGATTTTTAAATATGTCATAGCAAACAAGCAACGCGTAAGCATTTACGTTGGCAGCTTCAGCAAAATAACAGTGTACGAAAAACATTTTACCAGTTTAAAACTAGAAAACACACTACCCAGCTAGCACTCGACAAAATGCATCCAAGACCCCACCCTCACCCAAAGTAAAAATAGCCGCATTCCATAAATAAACTGACTTTACAATGAAACTGACTTTAGAAACACACGCCCTTATCTCTCAAGTTGATCACTTTTATTGCCTGTCAGTCACACCTGTCTGAAAAGTCTGCTTTCCATCACAACCCTCGGCTTTCTCCATTAACACGTGCCAATTACCTGAGTTTATACGCTTGTTCTAGTATTAAAATGATCAGCTGGTTGTTGGATCAGCAGCTTAAATCTCCTTGTTTACAACTTCTGGATCTGATGTGGACAAGTAGTAGCTTATGCAAGTGGTGGTGGTAGTGACCTGGATTACGGGATTGTTATTATTGACCTGGATCGTATGCTTAGCCGGGAGTCAAACTGATTGGCATGGTAATCCAGATTCCAATGGATTGGTGGTGGAATAGCTGGAGATTGAGGTGAATGTCAATAGTGTTATCAACACAAACGCAGTAGAACCTCCGTTTAAGACCACACATCTATAATGAGACCACCTATCATAAGCATATGTCTCACCGTTGCAAACCACCATAAAGAGATCAGCCAACATGAACCCAGTTACACAGGAGACCACTTGACCATGGTCCAGCCCCGTGTTGGTTTTAGTAGAGAGGGTTCACTTAAAAGCCATATAGCTGTATGCTAGTCCCATGAGTTATATTTTCGAATTATAAGTTTGGGAAGTTAATGGCCTGAACTTTACATAAAAGAAAATCCCTACGGCATTTAAGCTACACTTTGATCAATTTAGTGGCACAACGTTTTCATGTCATTGGACATGTTAAAAACATTGGCTTGCTGTTGGTTCAAAAAATTTCTACAGTCGAATTTCAAGTAAGCAAACAAACTCTGTGGATGTTTAAAGAATATTAAGTCTCCCACAATTATGATGTGCAACATGTAACACCACCTTTGGGGTTCTTTTGCATATATATCTTTTATACACCTTTATTGGGCAAGCACTGATGAAAGCTTAACTTACCACTGGACAAGCGCCCATGATTTTGCACGTGTCCAAGGTTAATGAAGGTTTTAGTGGTTATCAATATAACGACCGATCATAATCTCTGTTTCCGTATGTTCGCGCAGTGATTTAAATAACTGTTGATCTTATAGGCAAAACATCTGGACAAATATAGCAATACATCACCCACAAAGCTTAGTTTTAGTGAAAACTAAAACTTCATTATATTTTCATATTCGGTGCTACAAACACAGATAACGCAGTTGATGCTCACATAGTATTAAGCATATGTAAGGGAAAGTGTGTTAAGTACAATATAGTATTGGGAATATAATCCCAATCATCAAATCAGTGTTCATTGATAGACTTCGCCAACATTTTTAAATGACAAACTTTGGAAGAGCAAGCAGGGGCAATGCACCTCTCACCTCAGCAGTACGAAAGTTATATTAAACCAAGTCCATAGACATTAAATGTGTCCGCATGCCAGTTCACAAACACCTGACCTCTGAGTGCACGTCCGCCCAACGCCCACCCTTCTTTTACTCCCATATTTCAGTCACAGCTCGCCAGATGTAACTCGATTCCGCTAAACCAACTCACTCCACTTCGTTAAACAGGCATAAAAAGATGCATGATAGCTTATCAAAACATACTTGTTCGCGGAATGTCTTGCCCACCAAGCAGAAGTTATCCGTGCTATAAAGTACAGGTTTTATTGGCCCTTTTACTAAGTTATCATTGCCTGAAATCGCCAAACGAAGTGGTCAGAAGTCAATAAAAAATAGCGCGACCGGTCGTCTGCGCGAACTGGCGCCATTTTGAATCTCACCAAGTGTCAAATAATCTCGTGTTTTGCCGCCGATGATGGTAATTTTATTTCTCGAATAAATCTCGTTTTACTGCACACTTAAGAAGAACACGTCTGCTTTAGATTTATTTGTTGGATATGAAAGAGTAATGACTTTCTGCCCGACGATTGAGTTAGACATTCTGCGAAATATTTTTGTTGAAAACTGTGAGTTATGGCAGATCATTATTAAAAAAGAGAGCGTTTCTGGTATTTCCGGTTCCGTAAGATCGTACAAGTGGCTCTCGTGTTACGTACAAAAGGTTGACAGAATCTAATTTGACCGCGTCGGAGCCGGAAAATCTTGAAACACACGTGATGCTTTAAAAATGTAAACGCCAATTCACAATGTGCTACAATATAGGCCCCTACTAATTACTATGTTTAGCTCCTAATTACTCATATCGCATTATAATGTAGGTGTATATGGTTGATTGATATTCATATTATTACAATAAAAAGTATTATAACGTGTGCACATTATTATAAGGGATGTGGCCAGGGTGATGAACTTAGTTTTGTGAAAGATATTGACATTAACTGCACTTGCTTTGCTTTGCTATAACCTCAACAATCAGCTGTCAACAATAATTTAAAAGAAAAAAGACTAAATAAAAAAAAAATCAAATTCATGGAATGGCATAACACGGGGAAAGCTTCTTTGAATGACAGACTATTATCTTGCTACATAAAATGCTCAAAAATACGGTCTGTTCTCAAATAAAAGGAATATATTTATAAGGATGCCTAACAAGCCAAAGCATCGGTCCCAAAGGGTCTCATTTGCAGTCATTACTAGACTAAATTGAATTCGCGTGTTTCACTCAATCGTCGCAGGTGCACGGCGAAAAGCAATTTAGACTAATTTTCTTCCTTAACCCGTGAAAGTTTGTGCTCAGTCCACCAGTGCTTTTGATGCTCGCGCAAGCGCGTGCTCACCGGTCAGGAAACATTGCTATAAAACAACACTGATTACAGATGTACTTAAAGTTTTACTAACATTTAAGATATTCATAAAAATGCTCAACATTAATCGTTCATAGAGTTATGAGCTACAGAAACAGTATAGCCAACATGATATGGATAATTCCTGGAAATGGATATGACCAAATACACCACAGTTTTCGCCAAATCTAGACATAGGGTCGCAAACCCTTAATAACATTTGATAGGTGGCTGTGAAACAGATAGCTTGGTTATATGCTATTTAAAGACACAATGTGTAAATATATATCCTGTGAAGGGAACTTCCCGGTGTAATTTGTCACGTTGTGTGAACGTTATCGAAATCTGACACGAGATACCAAATATTCATTCAAAGTATAGCTTTGTGGATTAGTATGGTTATACATGTAACAGCTTAAAACCAGCATATTGTATATCAATCTGGAGTGTAATTGTTGCATAAGGAGTGGATTCTTAAGTGTCGATGCTGATAGTTTGTCTCCGTATTTGTTGACAGTTCGCGAATAACAGTCGAAGGTTGTGCTAACAGTTGAAAGGGATAGCAAGTTGTGGCTGTAAAAGTTGCACCAATGTGAACTTTCCTAGATAGCGATAGACAAAGAGATAGTAAAAGCGTCGGCTTTGATTTATTAAGCAGGCATTAATGACTCTCCTTATCAACCTGACATTGCAAAGAAATAAAAGACGAAAAAACGCCAGAGCGAAGTTTGTTGTTTTCACAGTTCAAATATTTTATGACGTTCCATAATATAAGTGAGGAAACACACTCAATGCATCATTTTGAAAAATACAATTCATAAACTGACCTATTCAGAAAATTACAATTTGATTGAGTAAAAACATCTGCGCTCTCTTATGGACTCTTTTTAACCTGTCAATCAAACGAAGAAGACATTTCAAAAGCGAATCAAAGTAGCGTAAAAAAATAGTGAAGAAAATTGTAAATATTTACTCTTTGGCTGGCGCAAATGAAATTAATGCCTGCAATGTGCCATCTTGTTGTTGATTGATCTAGAAATTGGTTATTGGGTACTTCAGAGATATCAAGTCCTCATTTACTTGCGTTTACAAGCCACTCTTTGAAGTCTAAGCGTTGCCGTAAAATGAAGACGTGATTGGCGTGTCGAAAACGACGAGAGATTATCACGCCAACGAACTCCAAATTGGGCACGGAAATGGGTCGGCTGATAGGATGCGCTCTGGTAGCGAAAGTGTAACGGTCTAGTGTGGAAAGGAAGTGGCGTGCAGTGTGAAAATGGCCACTGGTAATTTGGAAATGAACAACATTTATCTTGTAAACTTTATGGCAGGAGTGTGACAGATCTTTATGGGCCAGTAACCTAGAATTTTTCATGACCGCGATTCGCCTTCTGGTGAAAAGCGTATTAGATGCGGCCTATGCAATGTTAATTATATGAGGACGGAAGCAGTGACTAATGCAGCAGAGATACATATAGCACGGAATAGGGGACTTGTCATCACTTGATGGATTTGCTTATATGGAGAGTCGGCTGTGTTTACAGAGTTGGATTTACACTGATACATTGCCGGAGTGACTAATAGCTATTTTGGAGAAAACTTGATGAGCTAAGGCATAGTTGCCAAATGCTCTTGGAGATTGAGTGCCACTTTTCTTGCGAATATGCGGATACACAAACATTGACACTGTGATTATTATCAGATTTGTGTTTCTAGACCAACTTATGCAGTATAAATGCTGGGTACCTGACATTTGTTTGGGAATGCTTCAACTAAAACTTAAACCGAGACAACTTGTATATTAAGTAGGTAGTCAACAAATGATTGGATTATATAGTTGGAATAAGTAGAAACCGTTATTGCTTCGACTTTCTTCCGATAGATAGCCAAGCAAAAAATGGTCCGGACTTCACATAGTATAAATACATAGAAATGGATTTGATATAAACCAGTTATTTGTTTCATGCCATGAGGTTGAGCTCTGAAATCCATTAGAACAACAAGAACTGCGTGTTAGGTCTGTGTGCACAGGACATCATGGAATATACATTTGTCCAAACAATGGAGGACACTCAGGATATAATCGACATGGCTGCGCACGGCATAATCCAAATCAACAACAGTTTGTTTGATCGCGTTGGAAATGTATCATTGTTTGACAATGCAGTGGTAAACTATTCGTTCCTTTTAGACACTGGCAACTCAACATCGAATATCAATGACCACATCGGTGTTGGCACGGTGTTCGTTGGGATAATCCTCGGCATCCTCATCTGCTTCACCCTCATCGGTAATGGACTGGTGGTGACCGCTGTCGCGACGTCGCAGAGACTCCGCTCAGTGACCAACATGTTCATCGTGTCTCTGGCCATCGCGGACATCACCGTGGCCCTGCTCGTCATGCCCTTCTCTCTCCTGGTCGAGGTCTATGGCGCGTGGCGCTTTGGCTACGTCTTCTGTCACTTCTGGATAAGCTGCGATGTGACGTGTTGTACCGCGTCCTTGTTGCACCTCTGTGTGATTTCACTCGATCGGTACCTGGCCATCACACAGCCTCTCACGTACAAGAGGCGGATGTCCAAGACCCGCGCAGTAGCCATGATCGCCGGGGTGTGGAGCACAAGTGTGGCTATCTCCTTCGTGCCTATTTTCATGGGCTGGTACGCCACCCAGGAGACACAGGACAAGATCTATCTGGACAGTGCCGAGTGCGGACTCCATCAGGTGAATCGCTACTATGCGGTGATCTCATCGTCTCTGTCATTCTGGATCCCGCTCTTTGTGATGGTGTTCGCTTACGTGAAGATCTTTAGGATCGCTCGCCATCAAGCAGCAGAAATTCAAAAGCTAGAGAATAGTCTGTATTATAATAGCAGTCCAACATGTAGCACCAATGGTAAAAAGGAGAAAGTGAAGAAGCGCTCGAAGAGACTGACAAAAGATGCAAAAGCCATTAAAACTCTTGGCATCCTCATGGGATTGTTTATTCTATGCTGGTTGCCATTCTTTCTTATGTATATGATTGTGCCATTCTGCCCCTATTGTGAGATTCCTGCTCTAGTGGCTTCGATTATTACCTGGTTGGGCTATGTCAACAGCTTTTTCAATCCTTGTGTGTATGCATTTCTCAACAGAGACTTTAGAATGGCCTTTTCAAAGATTCTGTCCTGTGGCAATGTCTACCATTGGTGGTGCTGTCACACGGGACGGGTCACCAATAGACGGTCAACGCGAAGTTGGGCGGCGAATGAAGACCACGAGAACTCTAGCAGCTTGTGCGAAAACATGGTGGTTGAAAATGGACACCGTAAGTCTTCGCGTCAAGGGTCCACCACCAGCATGATTCACCATGGTCTCAAGGTGGTTGATATTCCCCTGACCAGGTGACAACCAGCAGGGCCCCGAGCGTCTTAGACGTTTCGGGGATTAGAGGACTACTGCATTGCTGTCTTGCTATAGATACTGTTTTATACTGAAGTGATAATAATTTGCTACCAAAGCACATAATGCTGAACAATGGTGCCAAACACTAAGTCAATGGAGTGCTAGTTTTTTTATAAGTCGTTTGAAACACTTGATTTACAAGTGTTGTTTTGTAAATATCGTTTCACGACGAAAGTATTTATATACTTTGGAGATTGGTTGTGCGTGTATTCGATGTTAACTTATATAGATTAAACACTATATATACACATTATATTCGCGATTTTAGTAAACATATATTTAATGTGTCCAAATACCATGACAAGGGAATATGTGTGAAAACCTATATATAAAAATATATTCCTCCTCATTATAGAAACTATTGATTCTCCATTCATGTATATTTGCTCGGATGACCCATGAATTGATTAGTTTGGATGGGAAAGATTCTTGTGATAGATTGCAGCCTGCTATATGAAGGTGTTTACTCTCTAGTCCGCCTCTTGTGTGAAAGATACACAACTTCCGTTGTCCTACCACGTATGTCATAAAATTGACCAGTTCTTCTTATTTGTTATTTGCTATCAACATTAAACAGAATGACTGTGCTCAGCTGACTACCGATTGTTTGATTTATACCATTGTGATAATCTCAAGAGTTTTTTTTATTTGAGCTAGCAAGCAATTTGATTAAAATTCAGACTGCCAATTAATTTCATGTTCTATTTAAATCACTGAGCCCTATTATTGTTAGCAGCTTTTTGGTTGTAAACAACATGATCTATGAACTTGTTCCTTGCAGAATTTCGTTATAAAATGAATTGCCGTCTGTTTTGTTATTGATTTGGGGGTTAAAATGTTAAATTAAGATTATAAAAATGTTGCTGTATGTCATTAAGATTTTCCATCATATGGAAATGTGTAAATAATTGAGAGAATATTGTATGCAAATAATCAACATTTGTTAATCTATACATTTTATCTAAATCCCATTGTTTTTATTTTCGTATAGAAGAAACATTAAAGTTTTATAGTCATGAATCTAAGCACTTATTTGTAAAGTGTTCATCGATATAAAAACTGGTTTATGGAGACATCTATAATAAAACGATTTCAAACAAATATAAAATTTTCAATTGTTAAAAAGTCCTAATACGTGGCCAAAATTCATATTAAAATTTCAACATTCAGAGCTCACCTTACACATCATAACATGTACTTATGGTTGAAATGCAATGCCCTAAGAATATATTCAGTATTATATTTCTAGCCAATGCAAAACTTAATATTAGCATGCCCATGTACATACACGTGCTGATGATTTACATTCATGTATCGTTAGCAGAAATTGTATTAAAGTTAATTTGTAAAATGTAATTTCAAAGTTGAACACACGACTCCTTTGAGAAAATTACCCGCGTAACCGTATCAGGTAACGTCACTAATTGGATTTTAGCTTTTGAATCAAGTTCTTAGCCTTAGTGTGAGCACTTCCTATTGCACATGGACATGGTTAATAAGGGTCTAACACTTTTCAAATTTTGGAACTTGATCCAGAAACCAATTTAACTGACTGATCCCAATGTCATATGTACCTTTGGTACAATTTAATCAACGTGTGTTGAACATGGCGATTAAATGAAGTTATTAGTATGTAATACCAATGTCCTTGTGCTATTCCATTCCAATATTCAAGTAATACCATTTGATGGTTTCCTTGGCGCCTAACTGTAAAAACAGTTAAAAGAAGTAGTTCCGTGATCCTGGAAAAAAAAACAAAAAACAAAACAAGGATGGCAATGGCTACATGGTGTTAGTAAGAGGATTAATCCTACAGGAAATGACGTTCTCATATTAATATTGATATGTTATTTGCCGGTTATACAAGATTAACAAGAACAGTAATGGTAATTTCATATTATTATTATTTATTTATTTATTTATTGACATCTGGTATAAAACAACAGTGAAGCAATTATGTGCAAAAACAGTATACCAGCCAGTCTAGGTGGCTTACATGGCACATATATAAACAAGGTAAACAAAAAAGCAAGTCAGTACAGTTAATTATTCTGAATCAATAATGAGTTTCGTAATTCAAAACGTTCTTTAATATAAAATCCAAATTTACTAATAATTCTTTTGTCCGTCATTAAAGTACTCCACTTAACATTCAAATCTAAATTATTAAAGTCTGTTACAAATTTATAAACATGGTTGAGAAAATTACCACGGAGATTATTGTACAATTGGCATTCGAAAATAAAATGAAATTCATTCTCTATATTATTATCTTTACAGAATACGAATAGGTAATGAGCTTGATCTTAATTTTGCAATAAATGATCTTCATAACAGTGCATACGTAATGTGCATAAATTAATCACATTGAAGTTGGATTCGATAGATAGAACATTATGATCATACAACTAAATTACATGAGTTATCACTTTTTGAATGCATATAATTATAGTGATATGGTGAAAAGCAGATGTTCGAAAGGTAGCATTGATAAACTATATCTCCCATTCCAGAAAATGTGCCCAATAGATTGTATAATAAACTATTATATTACGCACTTGCTTAAAATGTACTTTGCAAAATAGTGCTCTAGTTTGCAAACGATACCTAAAGAGCAAGTTGTGGTTTATCATCATCTTGTAAATTCTGATGTAGCTTGAAGATTAACAATTTGGCCTTTACACACGCACGCCACTGCATGTACACATGTATTTTTTTAGTATGCATGATTTGAAACATTGTCATGAGTTTCACATATAAAGGAATTTGAGAGGTGTTTTACATGGACTTCAACAAATATTCAATTACCTGTGATAACTTTAGTATATGACTATATCAGGGCAATAGTATCTATCTTTACAGTCGCCGCAAGTGGCTGTCATCGTGCTCTAGCGACTTTACATTTACACCAGGTCACACTTCTTTCTTAAATCCACGAGGAAGATACAGCACATCCCAAACATAGGGCGGACATGCTTATCACATTAGCGCTCACTCACCCAACATGTACCTATCTAACATGCATGTACCACGGATCAGCATGTAACCTGATATAGATGAGTTGTCTCAGCACTCACAGTCACACCCGACGGGAATCGAACCGATGACTTTGCGGCCAGGAGTCCAAATATCTATCCTTTGGGCCACGGAAGACATAGCCTACGTAATGTACCATTTCATATGTCAGCATACGCCACGTTTACAAACGCTTGTGACAAAGAAATACGTTAAATCCAAAATCTTATATGCATTGATAAACTTTTGAAGGTCCAACTGCCTAACCTAACAACGTGGGTTTTTTAGCCCACACAATTTTTGTAGTTCAATATCAAATGGACATCAAATGAATTTCACTTCACTCATTGAAAGTAATAATCAAGACCCGTCTGATATTCGATGCCAATTTAATTTATATGCAGAACTGGTGAAGAAACGGCAAGGTTGAAAGTAAATTACTTTGCTCGGGATGGGGGGGCAATCATTACATTTATATAAGCTAAAATCATGTATATATGCATATTTTTATATCATGCTTGCTAGCTGCAGGGCGTTCAAGGATAAATACTAATATCAATTGAATGCAACAATTAGTAATTGACTAATTGGTTTATTCTTTGTTACAAAAGCATGTAAGATTATATACTATGGGGGCCTACAATGGCATCATATGTCACACGTAATTTGAGCTTATGTATATAAAAAGCAATAAACGCACAACAATTATAGCATCTAAAAAAACATTCGTGAGCTACATAATCACAAGGTCAATGAGTTAATGATTCAAACAATTGTATTGGCCAAGTGTAGCCTCTAATTGACCATATTAATCATCGTGCGGACTATTGAATAGCGGTCATATACATTTACGACTGAGACCTCGCCCTCTGTTCACCCACCTACTTATATGGTGTTAGCTGTATTTTATTGGCTGTGAATGGCACGGCCTGGGCTACTGTGGGTCAAATAGTCACTGTTTATGACGCCACTATACTGCTATCGCATGGCACAGATGATTAACAACAATGAAACATATTTAAACCAAGACAAATGAAGATAAACATAGCAATGACAAGCACCTAACGATACTAACAATCAGCAAGAAATGGAAGCCATTAACAAGAACAATTAACAATAATAACAAACACTAGCAACAAACAAAACGTAAAAGTTATATTAGACATCATATACTTTGGTGTTACTATAGTCATCGGGCTAAAGCCCGCAGAGTAACTGCGGTAGTCACCGACACAAGTTGGTAGCATACATGTAATCTGATTCAAATTTTATTTTCAGCACAGTATTTAACTCTCTGGTACTAAAAATATGGTTTAATAGGTATGTGTCAACTATAAGTGTGTATGACACATACCAAACTCGTCAATGAATCCACAAATCATGTTTAAATTGTTAGATATTGTCGCCATGTAGACTGTAATTGCTAATTGTGACGGCTTTCTGAGATACACGGAGTTACTCTAACAAAGTTAGCTGGGAGTAAGCTGGGAGTTACCGGATACAGAAGGCAATGTCAAAACCTATTTTCGAAACTCATTGAAGAGTTTGACTTGTACGTCTTCAATATTTCCCATCTAATTGTACACGCCTCCATGCAGTATTGCTACATAGTAGTATTACATACCTATTAAACAATGAATTCAATACCAAAAAGGTAGATAAGCTACAGATAAAACACATTTAAATCGAGAAACTATGCCTTCATCTTCTTTGGGTAACTCCCGGAGATACACTCACGGTGTTACCATGGTACTAAATATGGGTATCACAAGATTTTGATACAAATTACACTCTAAGGCATTTTCATATATAAACACATTGCTCAAAGAGAAGAAAAAAACTGTCATGAGTATGATGTCAACCAACTAGCGTACATAAAAAGTCGGCATACGCCATTCTCTAGGGTGAAACCAGAGCACCACCGTTCATTCGACGACAAATAACAGGGCACTGACTTATGCTCATCTATTATGGTATCAGTTACTACCCAGTTCTTTACGAAAGATAATAGTCTATTACAACTGTGGAGGAGAGGATACATTTGATACACTGAGTTTCCACTATGCCAGGCGTTTTCCGCGACCAGCCTTGTGGGTCGGAAAGTCATTGCACTCATTACGTAATGATAGATAAAAGCCTGAGACTGACTGTAACGAATATTTATCACCGACTTTTTATAGTATCATAGTAACTGACGGACGGATGCAGGCGTTTAAAAAGGTTGGGAGCTGTGTGCGCATTTAGAAAGGGATCTCATTGGTTTCTTACAATCAATCGATCTCTCGCACATGAAACCCATGAAAATGAAAGCTTTTGTAGGGGGAAACGGGGGGGGGGCACTTTCGCACTGGATTTACCTTTGATAGGTTATTGGTAATACATGGGTCAAAAATGACTCTACATCTGAGCAATTTGTCCATGGGAAGGCAATGTTGCACATCATAGCGTCAGCATGATTGCGGATGATTTGGCTTCAATCCTTGCACATATCTGACTCTAGCATTAAGTCTGCTTGGTTGTGGTCAAAATTATAAAACATAAAAATTCCAGGGCAAATTCGTCACGAACTTGAAGAGAATTGAACAAACAAAATGTACATCTCTTTATAAATTACGTTGGCGTTATTACCTGCTTACATCATATCTTGCTGTTTTCACATTCCTAACCCTTGACAAAGCACGTTCATGTACATGTGGCTGTGTGGAAATGTCATGACAGTGTTCTTTATAATAATCTTCTGCCCTCATATTCAGTTGGTGTATAGTAGGCGTTCATTCAGAGTCCATTAATTAAAGATTCCAACATATATACTCAATCATATCCACACGACTACTTCCTCAATAACTCACCGTGGTGATAAATGTATATCTAAGTTTTTGAAAAAGAATATAGGTCGTGTATTTTATATCAATATAAATTCACATCACCGTTGTTCTTTTCACCTTTATTGCTATGTGGACAGACTTACTAATGTTGCAACTGTATGTTTGCTTTAATATCTTATATTTGACCAGCTGACGAAGCAGCAAATTCCATATGCGATGCCACCGCTGGCTTTAAACATAACATTAATGTATGTGTCAATAGGTAAGAAAGAAAGTTCCCATATGAGCATACAATTATATGCATTGACATACACTAGCAAACGGCCAAAGGTTCTATACGTTATGATCAATTGCTAAGTGTATCTTATTTCATTATAAAAAATTCCACTGAAAAAGCCCAATGCCATATTGAATGCTATAAGCATACTTTAGCACTCAATACACGCTGATACTGTAAAACAATCAACTACCGGTACTAACTATCATCTTTACAGCACACAGTCAAACCAAAACATATTAACGCCTAACGAATACACGCCATAGACCAGAGTGCCTTAATTCGCCACACTTGTTCACGTTTCGTTCAGTTCACCTGAGCCGCAATGCCCGCGGCAGTGAGCTAGTGTGTCTCGTTGATGCTCGTTGATTTTCTCTGAGGTTATTTGTACGATAGGCAAATATTTTACTTGGTCACACTGGCCGGATACAAACGTTATAAAGGACGGAATTAGATCCCATTGATAATATCTTGGACGATGTCCATGTTGTTCAATATCACTTTCTACTGCGCAAGCATTGTAATTATTTGCTATCAATTTTACATGAGTTTTTCCTCACAATGTCATAATATCTTAATTTCTTAATCAAATATAAGGTAGTTAAATTATTCATTACATTGGTAATTTTTCCTGGCACGTTGATTGGGTTGTCCTACCTACATTAAGCTTTTGTTTGAGATGAAATGGGCTTATTCTCACTTGTAATGTTTAAAACTTAATAACACATTTTAGCTGTTAAGGTAGTCTGTCATTCACCGTGATCATGACTCAATTTATTGCTCCAAACTAACGACTATATTATGTAGAGTGCTGGCGTGGTACTCAAGAGGAAAATTAATTCATGGTCAAAATTATAAACAAATTATAGTGGTGTAATTAGATTAACATATGAAAAAAATAAGATGATTGCCTATCCACGTCTAAATATTTCTGTATACGAACACAAAACCTCGAACACACAACATCGGGGGGGGGGCGTTGAGCGGTTGTTACACACACACACACACACACACACACACACACGCACACACACACACACACACGCACACGCACACGCACACGCACACGCACACGCACACGCACACGCACACGCACACACACACACACACACACACACACACACACACACACACACACACACACACACACACACACACACACTTCCTCTCTCCCCAAATGGTGTAGTTGTGCCACCGGGGGTAGGGAATTAGTACACAGACGAAGATATCAGACTCAAAAATATAATGAAACTCTGAACTAGTACCTAGAAAAGTATGTCATAAGCAAAATAAGAAACAATTGATGATGCTCATCCCTAAGTTTATTAAAGGATGATATGAATTAAAGCAACGAAAATCTTATTACCTAATAATATAATGATTTACAATATTTGCATGAAAACTTAAAATATGTGACCCAAAAATATACAGAACTTTGAAAAATTAAGACCTAAAAGTATAATTGACGAAGAAATTATGACACAAATGCATAATAGATGAGGAAATTGTAACCCAAAGTATAACGAATGGCGCAAAAAGGTACCCCTATCCGCCTATCCTACGTCCGTACCCAGCCATTGAAGACCTCCCCCCCTCCTGCTGCCCCCCGAGCACAATGAAAATATACGGAGATTTTTGGGGAGCACTTTACTAACTCACACATAATATTTATTTAAAAGTATATAACCAGGTCAAAGGTCTTGATTTTTTAGCATATTGTACATTATATCATTATATTCATGGGTCCGCCCCTTACCTTAAAATCCTGGAATCCTCTTCAGTTAATTTGGTTCCAGGCTGTGTAACATGTTCAAATCGGCACACACACAAACACACACACAAAAAAGCAAAGCAAACAAATGGCACATATTGGCACAAAAATAACAAATAAGAAGTAGAGCGAATCTGCAATTATCTGTTGGAACTATTGACAGAAGAAAAGTTATAACCTTTGGCCAGCTGGGAAGTCTTTTTAGGTGCAATTATGGGAGGAGTTCAGATTCATATTCAGTTTTCTGAATATTTTGCCTTTAGAAGGGTCAATAACAAACGAAACACCCCTCTTATCTGATCACACGTCAAGCAAAGTAGGTGTACACGTATTTACAAAGTGCAGTGCGGTGAAAGCTCAGAAATCAGAACAACAAACGCCGATTTCAGAATAATCCACTCTCCAAAATGTACTTAACTTTCATACGGACTTACCTCGGCTCAAGTAGTCGGAGCGCTATAGTTTATATAAAAAGATTAGTAGATCACCCGAGGGCATGGCGTATTTGATTGGTTGCGGACAACTCGATTACATCCATGCTGTTAAGAGGCACAGGATAATAGGGACTGGCACGTTTTCATGGATTGAATGGCATAAACCAACGTGAACATTGTGACGTTCGTGACTAGATTGAAAGTGCTCAGAGAGTGCTTTGCCGTTGCTACTACGTTAACTGGTGTGCAACATTGAGCTATGTTACGGTAATGGAGTTTACAGCAATTTTCATAATACATTGGTCCATTGCATATATGAATCCAGTATACTAAATTTCAAAGTGAAAAGGTCCTCGAGTTATTGCTGAAACTGAACCTACATTGGCTTACATTGCACTGAGCAATGCATACTATTCTACTTTAATTGGCAAATTGAAAAATACTATGGCTATCGCGTTTCGTTCCACGTCAGCTTGCTCCGGGGTTCAATAATGACAAAAAACCTTGATATGAAATATGAATGTTGTAAAAGTGTATTGTGGTATACACTTATAAAATCACCCAGTCACTGAACAAAAGCAATGGCAAAACAAAACTATGATAGAGGAATACTAAACTGTCTGAAAAGCTCATACAGTGCCTACTGGGATCACTGAAAGTAAATGGCATATTTACATTTTATATGCTCAACAAAAGACTGGTAAGATGAATAGCGTTTAGAGGAACAATACATCGACTGGGAGGCTGGATGGGATTGTTCCCCGAGGACGACATTTTTCTATGAAGCAGCATTGAGTTTCGCAGGGGGAAAGATGATGCCTGTTTATTTTAGTGCATTTATGAGCATATGTTAAGATTCGGAATCCTTTCGCAGTTTAGACTGTGATTATCATATAGAAAATTGATTTGTTTTCAGGGGCAGGAGGATGTGAGCCGGTTATACGTTTGCTTTGACAAGTAGTACAGATTTATTTCAGAGAATTTGTGCTTGCATGGTCAGAAAGATGGCTTTTGAAAAGACAGAGCGTTTGCAAGTTAATTGATTACATATGAATTCGGGCTATAGATGACGGATATGAATTATTTCAAAGTCCGTGGGATTAGCAGCAAAAGGCCCACTCAAATTATCTCTTATTCACCTGACCATGGACAGTTACTTCAAATACCGGTTATAGTTGAAGCGGCAATATCATGGAACTAAAAATGGGACTTCGTAATTATTTATGTTACTTAAACTTCACGCCCACCCCACCCCTCATAAAAAATAATAAGAATAATAACAACAAAAATACAAAACGTTTAATTATGCATAGTAAACGGATATGTTTTTGTTATAGTTATTTGTCAGATGCACCCACGAGACATGTGGTTTTACGTAGAAGGCACACTTGCAAGAAAGTAATTACTATCACCATACAAGCCTCTATGAACAGCTTCAACTTCTCAAACAGCAAGATAGACTATCTACCTACCCTCTTAGCAATTTGTATGGATTCCCAAATGTAACGTAAAACATTCGTATCTTTGGGAAAGCTATCCATTCTACCTGTGTCTGTACATAAGTCAACAGGTTGACGTATGTTCACATAGATTATTTTGCACGGGACCAAGTTGACACGGAGCACCCCAAAAGGTCATAGCAAACGTTTGCCAAATCTATAAAATATCACAAACTACTGCTATTCGTGAATTAACAATAGGGCAAGTGGTTACATCATTAGAATAGCTAACATTGGGGACTGTATAAACCTATGATCCGACGTGTTTCGAGTTGTTTGTCTTTGGTGAAGACTGCTAATTGAACACCGTGTGAAGACCATTTTTAGAGACACAAATATTTAAGCACCTATCAAATGCATTTTCAAAGTACCTTTGTAAGTTTAGATTTGTCTTTGTGGACCTTGAAAGGAGATCTTGATTTCCATGTCAAGCAGCGAGTCAACAGGATCGTTGTAGCTTATGCAATTGCTTTTGAATTTACAACTTTTTTGGCACTTTAAAGTTTAGAAACCCCCAAAGTGAGTTTTATAAGCTGGTCATTTTCGGGTAGAAGTGACCAAATAGGGAGAGCAACATCACATTCTACATAACACACATGACCCTCTCATTCAGAATGCACAGGGAGCGTTGGTGTTTTCTATCCATTGATGTAGATATTTATTTACTAAAATAGAACACAAAGCATTAAATAATATAATGATATATATTGTCCTGAGCCAAATTATCATTATACACAATTTCACAATATGTCTAACCAAATTATCATTATGTACTTATAAAATCATTGTGTCTTAAGAATATATAAAGGTAGAAACTAGATTCAGACAGTGAAACTGTAACTTGAATAGAGGATAAGGTTAATGGAAGTCCCTAGAAGCCTGATGTATACGTAAGCAGGTCATGTAAGCGTCCCTATTCTTCACTTCAAAGCTGCTCAAAAAGCTGCGCACTCGCATTTGTTTATTTACTTTTAAGACACAAAAGTTCATGGTCACTTCCGCTATGTGTTATAAGGCCAATTACACTCGCATTTAATGCTCTCTTATACAAAATGTGTATTGCACATAACATTGGTGTCTGTCAAGTTGATAAACGTTGGAAAATCAAGTAAATACATCTATTTGAAGCGTGCATTCTTCATAATATAATAATGAATTTTGCAAGTTTGCTCCAGTCATTGCTTGTCTGCAATTTTGATAAGGCCGGTCATACCATGCTAACTAAAGTCCGATTACAGATTCATAATCCTCACTCAAAATCCTATAAGGGAGGTACTTTCCACACATGGCATACGATAAATGATACTTGAAAATGACCTTTAAGTCGTGTTTGTATACAATAATGGTTCAATAACCGGAACTCCCAATGACCATTTTGATGGTGGCGTTTTTATTTACTTGGTCAGTGCCACTTCCGTATTTTGGGGCGTGGATGTGAGTGTGAATTCAATACGTGAGCCACTGAAATCCCCGGCCGTAATTTGGCATGGAACACAATGGCCCCAGTCAGATACTAACAAATTTGTGCAACACACAAATTATATACAATAGTTGAATAGTATATGGTAGAATAATGGAAATGCATCAGAGAAAACAAAACAAAAATGCGTACAATACCACCACCGATTGAGTTTCAACAATATGGAATCACTCACACTCTACGAGAGATGGGCCTTTTCTTAAACTTCATTTGTGTCAATAATATGCTGTATGATTGCATTTGATCATTTATTTTTATAGATGTGATGTAAAATGTTATAGCAAAGAAAACTGGAACAGAGGAACCACTTTTTAAGACTAGTACAGAAGAGCCACTATTGAAAGAAAAAGATATACATATCATAAAAGATACTAGCCAATATGAGCCTCCCGTCGAGAGTGGGAATCACTGATCCTAGCATTACGGTATTAAGGAGGTGCGGGTGCTTGTGATCATGAGCTTGCTGAGTGCACACGTCCTTCATCGACCAGGTCACGTGACCTATCCTTACGTGACGTTTGTAGGTGCGGCACGTGGGCGTGTCACTGATTGGGGAAGTCTTTGATACCCATCGTCGATATCTTGATATAATAACAGGGTGTTGATCACTTGTATTTAGGTATCATGACTGGACAGAGTATCGTCATCGTCGGTTGCACAGCTTTATTATTCACACTGCCTTTACATGTCCGTATTCATGATGTTAACCCGTGGGCCAGACCTATCTGATCCCGCGGAACTTAGCGACGGTGCCAAAAATTCAAAATCACACAGTATTAATACCGCTGAACATTTCGTCAGTGGGGCTTCTGATTGGTAGGATTTTAAAATTTACTTCCACAGAACCTTCGGATCACTGCTATATACAGTGGATAAAGATATATTGTAATTAATTGACTTGTGTGCAAGTTTTGACATTAGTGGATTCTTTCTCCAAGTCTATAGGGCTATATATCACATACTATACAACCATGTACTATGTTATATAAATTGTCAGTTCGTTTGTTTTTTAAACAATATTTTATACATTTTCATATTATTGAAATTCTGATGATAGTATGTTGCTTGAACATTGTGCTTGTCCAGGTTGACAGACACCGGTGAGATTGATTATTGTTGATCCAAACTGACACCACAAACGCCTGCTACAATGACAACATTTTAGCAGTTGGTGCCTGATTGGGCAATTATGACGTATTTTCTAGAGGTGGGACATTCGGTAGGTTTTAGCCTTCGAACCTTCGAGACACTTTTACGAACGAAGGTTCGAACGTTCGTTGATAAGTAAGTAAGAAAATATTGTACACATAACGCCAAGTCGGCAATGAAAGCTGCACGATAAAATGGACGATAATGGGGTAGGTAGCATAATATTACTTCTACATGAGTACATTCTGACTTATTGTTGAAAATGTTTGAAAAAGTTTAAAAGAGTTTTTACTTACCTTTTTCAAAATAGTACAATATTGAAGAGTATGAATTACAACATACCAAATATAAATCAAACTTGTGAGAATATTTACATAACTTTTATTCGTGATGGGACTATTTTCTCTGGGCCAGTATCTTAAATATATAGCTAATGCAGTACATGGATAAGTTTATGATTGGTAGGGAAAGACAAATCATTGCAAATATGTTGTATGCGCTTTATGGGCTATGCATGATGATAAGATGTCAGACAAATAGACTAACTGACTAATTAATGCGATTAGAGGAGATAAGCTTAATGACAATAGCCACTTCTCTGCAAACGCTTGTCTCTGTATAATAAACCATAACTGCGCTGGTCAAATTACCCAGAGGGATGATTGTGACGTTAGGGTTTAAGAGTTAAACTCTGTTATGTCCCACTTATTTTGTTTTGATCATGATTCATTTATTAACATATTGTGCGCAGTAATGAGTGTAAAGCAACATCATTTTTCAGAAGCCCTTATAAGAAGAATGCCTGTATCATGAGACCATTTCGTCGCGGTACCAAACCTCCTTGAAGACTGAGGGGTCCAAGTGAACCTCTATATAGAGACCACCTCTCTATTGAGACCACGTGATGACATCCCCTAGTTATCCTAAGAAAGATGTTTTTAAATATTTGTTTGATGAATGCCTTTTGCCTAGGGCACATCACGCCGCAAGTGCTGTCTACAGCCAGTCTACGACCAAAAACGCACGAAGATCGTAAAGATCCGTGAGCGTTAAATGCGATAAACGCAGCGTTTTTAAGGCAGTAGGTGGCCGCAGAAGCTACGACCACCCTACGTCATGGTCTGACCGTAAGGAGGCAGTGCGGAGACCTTACGCTAATTGTGGCATAATCACAGCGGATTTAGCCGAACGTTGTCAGCCCAAATAGAGCACTGGCGCCGTGCGTTCCCTGTACCATGCACGTAAGAATGCCGCACTTTAGTAAGCACACGGTGCGTATAACGTAAGTTATACGTGAGTACAACATACGTTCGATGCATATTGAACTCACGGCTACCTCAATGTAAGCATTCACAATGACGACGCACCCATAACGCACGGAGCCCGTGTGGATGTGCCCGCAACTGTACTTTTGTCAATGCATGCGGAAAACGCCGTAGACACTGCAGACCTCAAGACGTCTTGCGGCGAACACGCCCGCAAGGTGAAATGTGCCCCTCGCTTAAATGAATGAATGCCTAAAAAGATGAATGATTCTTTGCCAATGTTGCATACAACTATGCAGTCTATTACTCACATATGTGCTGCATTATTAAAACAAAAGCGATTTTTTTTCAGATTGCAGTGGTGGTTTATTTATTTTGATCAGTAATTGTTCTATTCACAAGCTAGGGGATAATGTAACACTGAAAGTATGCTCGCGAAAGAGATTCTTCAGACCGACCACGTGGTTTGGTGGGCCACAGGTGCATGACAAGAAGCCCATATATGACTCACAGTAGGACCAACGGGTGGGTGGGTGCTGAAAAAATCCATTGTGATTTCTACTTAGTCAGGTTGTGGCGATTGGACGAAATTTCTACTGGCTCTGGGTCTACGGTTGATATTTGAGCGGCTCAAAACTCTATAAAACTCGTTAAATTCTAAAAGTGCATTGATGCGTTGGTCAAAAATATTTGGTGACAATTGTAAAGTTAGCAGTACATCGAACTAGGACTCTGTCCGCATTGCACTTGGTTTAGAAAAGGAAAAAAAAACTATATAGTGCAGTACCCTGCACCCCCATATTTACTACATATGCATTATGATATCAGCTAACGGATATCTACATTATGAAATGGATGTTTGGGGTTGTCAGTGACATCATGAATGGAAATAGAAGTTAAAAAACCAAACTGCATGATATTGAACACGACAAACATTACCAGCATGATGTGTAACGTCTCGTTTCATATACAGATAGCAATACTTCTATATAATACCAACTGTAAGACTGGCCTCATGTGGTTTCAATAGAGGTGGTTTCAATGGGTGGTGCAGTCGACATAAAAAGGTCCAAGAGATGACAACAGGTCTTAGCACAAAGCCTGTCTCTTGGTGTTCATTGAGGTTTCACTGTACATTACATGCACAGGGTTTCCATGCATTATTTTTGGAATCATGATGACGAGTTGAGTAAGAATAGATATGCACATTGTTGGTTTAGTTTGATGAGAGCGAGAGCGTGTCAATGGGGTTGCTGCTGTGAATTGTAAAGTAGCTTGAGTAATAAAGTATGTCATGGCTGCATGCAGTGGGATATATCCATATGGATTTAAATATACAATCATGAATAAAAATATTGTAAGTTTAGAGGTCCTGTATAGAAGAGAAGATGCAAGACTAGTGAGGGTGTGTGTGTGAAATTCATCTTTTGTTGAATTATAGATGACTTTTACAATACTTTATTAAGGTTCTGATTAGTAATGATAAATAGAGAGCTAGAAGATTACACTTGCTCAATTAATATACATTAGATGGATCCACCATAGGGGCTCATTCAATCGAATCCAGTTCACCTGTACCGACAAAAAGTGCTCTTCCGTGGTAGATTTAATAGCAATCGACACCAGACCCGATATAATTGACCTCCACCCCTGATTGTATCATAAATTTGGGATCTATTTGTGCCAGGGGGAAAGCAGAGACTTTTATTGGTATGCCGACATTCCACGGCCTTACTCAAGTATGTACACGGCTCTTTGACGCTGGACACTCCAATGTCAATGACACTGATGGTACTTAAGATCATCCATTCCATAAATAGGGTCATATATATTATGAAATGAGACTCAGGAATTCTGATTAGACCTGTGTTTGAAGATAACTACGTGTCCTGAACTCATTTATGGGAGAGGTTAGAAATTGATATAAATGTTAAATATAACCAGCCGTTTCCTTGATTCTTGCCCCCCTCCCCCCCGCCACCCACCCACCCCCTTCCCAAAATTACAAACAAAATGATGGACTATGATGAAAAAAATCTACACGGACAAAAAGAAGAATATGATTCACGATAGTGACAAGAAGCAATTGAAAAACTTTGGTAACAGCAAGGCAATGTGAACATGAAACATGAGAATGACAAGGAAACATATCATAATATTGAAAATAATGTGACCCATGCTGGGCCTATAAAGAGAATTACAAATGATAATGAAAAGAAAATGAATGGTATTGACCATGTAAAGAATATGCTGTATGTCGTTCATCGTGAGATAAATAAACCCATTGATTACATAAAGGAATTCAAAATAATGAAAGCAAGAAAATTAATAATGATGACAACCAGAAAGAATAAAACCCAATTAATGACAAGAAAGCCAACCACAAAGGCACAAAAATCATGACTAATATATGACAAAAAGGCAACGATCCACAGTGAGAATATGTGTGTCGACTTACAAGAACGAGGTCAGACGACGGGAATACTAGGAATTGCAGCAGGAGTCTTTAAGCATCCAACGTACTTGCCCACACAAGTCTTTGGACTCTATTCAGGTGGTACAGATATACAGTATTTGCAAGATACATTTCAAAACCAACGCTGTGAAATCGATGATGGAAGACATGAAAATTTCCCGGGAAGAAGCAGAAGCAGATCTAAACTAATGATTAATTAATTTATTAAGTTAATAGTTATTTTACAACCATTGCTTGTTAACAAAAAGCATACAATTTTTATTATATTAAAAATATATTACTCAAATAAGATTATTGCCATAAACCTCAATAGCATTTTAGCATTGGTTCCAGTGCTTTTTATTGAGCTAAGTATCTTATTTGTCATTTAACTTAAGTCAGTGGTGTAAGCATTTGTTGTAATTACCCTCCCCCCGCCCATTAAAGTGGGGGAAATTGACTAAACTCAAACATGCGCTATGCACTTTTTATATAGTAATAAAAGAACACATCTGGCTGAAAACATATATACAGCATATTACTTGTTTCAATGAATGCCTAAATGTACATGCGCTCTGAGCTGCCCCCACACAACAAAGCGTGCCCGTGAAGTGCCGTGTCAGATGCACTAATATGCAACTCTACAGTTTAGGAATTCACATTCACATATAATTTACACGTCTACCGCACCCCAAAATGATAGATAAATTGTTTCTCATTTCCCAGAGAAACCTTGTAATGATCAAAATGTAAGACACACCCAACATCAATGCGTGTATTACCCACTTTTATCATTCTGCTTGTGGAGCTTCCCACACAATGTCAACGGTCTGAACTGCACCTGCTTCTGTATAGAGGCACATACATTGCTTGGTGAAACAATGGTTTTGTGTAGAATGTAAATGTTTTATGCTGTATAGAACATATAATAACATGTTCATGCTGAGATATGCTTTTGATCTATTGCCATATATAAAGATTTCCTTTCCCTCTATTTTCAGCATATGTTGTAGACTGAGTAAGACCTAATGCCATTTTTCTATTTCTACATGTTCTCAATCGGGGAAAAGCCTTTCTGATTCACGTAATTCTTCGTAAGTTGTTGCCTGGGTATGTGTGAGGCAAACCGATATATTGATATCATCTTACATTGAAAGACGTCTTATAATTGTAACAAAACTCTGGTTAACTTCTTGGTTTGAAAACAGCAATACTTGTAGAATCACAGAAGATGAACCAAGAATCAGATTATGTTATATAAGATACGGTATTTACAAGACATCAAAAGCTAATGTCTAAGTAAGCCAGGAGGTAATTACATATTGATTGCCAGGATGTAACTATACCAGTTGCTGCGTGTGTATGGATGTGTGTACAAACTTGACACACATACAGAGAACTAAGCACATGCAACCATAGGGAAATCATTTCCAACATTCTGGTAAGTTACAATGAGTTTGATTTTTTTGGCAGTTAACATTTGTTAAAATCAAATAGTTTCTACTAACACTCCAAATAGGTGTTTGGTTGTTATTATTGCTATTATTACTAAAGTGAATATTCATGGGGGAAAATGTTCACAATCTCTTTTGGCAAACTATTCACAATATTCTCTTCAAAATCATAGCCCATGAATGATCAGAAATAATAATGACTCTTACCCCCACCCATCACCGCTACACCAAAACCCCAAGTGCCAATTCCTTAGTTATAATTATAATATATATAAAATTCCCTATTAATGATAACAATCTACTGTATTTGAATAAGCTGAAAATGAATTGTAATCAACAACACAATATTATAGCTCACCTATAAGCCGATAAATATGGTTATTACCAAGCATTTGTACAGCATTTCTTATTAGGCAACCACCCCTCTAAATCAGAGCCTCGCTAAAATTGCACGGCAAAAATGTATAAGGGTTCTGTTATTAGATTTCCAGTGATTTATTATGGTCCAATCACCAAATATTGCATGACACCAACATGAATTACAAAAAAATAATATTACTGATAATTGCGTAAGCAGAAGGTGTAACTGTATTAAGAATAGGGACTACCCACTATTGAAGTGACTTTTAAATTTTATCATCAGCAAACTCAGAAACTACAAAATATAAACGATATAGGTTTATTTACACAGCACCTTGTTACCGGGGACTTGACCACCTAAATTCATCCAAGCCTCATATTTCAGTCCGCTGGCAGATCCAGGTTTTCAGAACATATGGTGGCGGTGGGGGATTGGGGGGGTGGGGGGTGGGGGGCAATTCTTATCTTTTCATGCTAATCATTCAATTCACAACTTATGGAATCACTGCATAAAATGAGATTTCATTGGAACGACGACTGTCAAGGTTGTTACATGTTGGGGGTAAGTGCTGTTGATTGATCTGATACAGCTGCCTTCTATATCCAACCGAATTCGAGAGTGAGCAATTCGTGAAATCTTCTGCATTAGCTTAAATTTCTCCTTCACTGCGAAGTAACATGTAAAACTTGCAATAAACACCACTCACAAACAGCAATGGGCCTGACCATCATACAAGAGGACCCATTTGAGGACAAATATTTCAGCTAGACTTCTTGCCACAAAATATACAATGTTGCTTTGCAGACACATAATACTGGATACTCGTCGTATGCTGTGACGATTATGTATTGAAATCAGGCCGTTTGTCTGATTGTAAGTTGTTTCTCCCACCTCTTAGATTTGGGTTGAGTCATAGTCTCATCACGTTTGGATGCTTCTTGCTATGTAAATCTTGTTTGGTTTACGGCGGAGGCATACGTGTAGCCATATTTTTTTCTTTTTTTGATTGAATTATTATGTTGTTTTGGTAGGAATAATTATCATGTTATTGGAATAAAATCATACACACAGAAAATACTAAGCAATAGAAAAGATAGGACCTTCGAGCCTTTTTTACAGCATAGGTGTTTTAGCATTTGACTTCTTTCTTTGAGAGTTCTGTAAAATGCCAACTGGATTCATGTGTTGTTAATAGGTCCTGATCAGCTTCCTAATAAAATACTAAAATACATAAATGATTTAAACTTGTTTGATTTCAATTCTTAGTTGAAAACTAGATTATTTAAGTATTGAAATATGAATAAAATAATCAGTCTTATATTATTTTTATTAAAAACCAGGCAAACAAAGATTTTTAACTAGCAAATGAATTTCCTACGGTCTAACCACTCTACAATGTACATGTACATACCGGCAATGTTACAAGTGGGTTGGCGAACTACTGGCAGATGTAAACCCTTAATCTAAAATAGGACAGCCAGTCTGGATTTGCAGCACCATTAATATTATTGCAAACATTTTGGTGCATAGATCTTTGTAGCTTTCGTCTTTTTTACCTTTACTGAAAATCTAGATCAGTAGACGCATGGGATATCGTATGTTAATCATGCCAGTAACTCACAGAAAACTATAAAAACACAACACTGATCAAACACATCCTCGTCTAAAATAAGCTAATGGCATTTCTTATAACGAAACATTGTCAGAAAATGTTGGACTTTGCATTTTTATTATCTACAAAATCACTCCCATAAATTCCGTAACAATTTGCCTCACAGCAATGCATCACCGGCGCTTTAAAGAGCGAGGCAATAATTGCAGAAACAGGGTTTATTGTGTTCCTTTTGGGATTATGAATAGGAAACACATTGGCAACAGACCGAGAGTGCGGTAATTGACGAGGGGGATTGATTGGGAGACAAGAAACGTCCATATCATGACAAGGACACATGTTGACTTCGCCCGCTGTGCTAAAAGCCACTATTTCCGGATACATGACTTCAAACGGCGAGCAAAAATAGTGGGACAGCTGTGGAACCATCCATGGGCCCAAGCATCACGGGTGTTTGTGTGTGTGGTATGTATACTACTACGATTTACAAACACTATACCATACAGATTGCTAATAGTATATAGGTATTATATGATACTAGAATTTTGTAATAGTAAAAAATGTAAACAGTAATAGAGGATATATAGTAGTAGTAATGTGTACAGTATAGTGTTTGTAAATCATAGTAATATATAAATACATACCCTCCCATGATGCTGGGGCCCGTGGGACCATATGTAGGATGGTTAGAAGTGGCTAAACATAGTCCTGACTCAGTTAATCAAGACGTTAATGTGTTCGTTTATGACATGACATATTGTTGGAAAGAACCCGATTGATAGTAAAAGTAGCTGTTATCGACGTCCAGATGAAAAGTAGTCGTAAAATGAATGGTCTTTGCACACCACTTTATGCATATAATCACAGCAGCATGATACATTTTGTTACATAATATGAAGAAATAGTGTGTACTATGTGATGTATTGAATAGATGGTAGTGCTTTCATATCACTGGCTACAGTTTTCAGTTCGTATAAAAGGCTTACAAACGTGATTTTATATGAATCACATCAAACAATAGAAATTGTGCACATGTGACTATTAAATGACATGAACAAATTGACACATATGTTTAACGTTGTCTACGACTGTAAACGTTAGATAGCTGCTCAACAAGATGTGGCTTCATGGAAGTCAAGTACCCATGTGACGCAGGCAAGAAAAGGTGTTTTAAGTTAAGCGAGGGGCACATTCCACCTTGCGGCGGTGGTCGCCGCAAGGCGTGTTGAGGTCTGTGGCGTCTACGGCGTTTTCAGCATGCAGTGACAAAAGTACAGTTGTGGGCACATACGCACGGGCTCCGTGCGTTATGAGTGCGTTGGCACATGGAGTGGTTTTTATTGGGGTGGCCGTGCCCTCAACTTACATAGAACGTGCGATGTACTCGCGTATTACTTACGTCCTACGCACCGTGTGATTACAAAAATACGGGATCCGCACGTTCATGGTACAGGCAACGCACAGCCGCAATACTGTGTATGTGCCGAATACGTGCGGCTAAATCATCTGCGTTTAACGTAAGGTCTCCGCACTGCCTCCTTACGGTCAGAACTTTATGCCTAAAGCGAAATTTCAACTTTGCAGGGTCGCCGCACGTGGGTCTACGGCGTTTTCCGGGTACCATACGCACGGGCTCCGTGCGTTATGAGTCCGTTGGCACAGGGAGTGGTTTTTAAGGTGGCCGTGCCCTCAACTTGCATCGTGCGATGTACTACCGCGTATAGCTTACGTCCTACGCACCGTGTGATTACAAAAGTACGGGATCCGCACGTTCATGGTACAGGCAACGCATTGTGCCGAAGCTTGGCGCCTAAATCCTCTGTGTTTAACGTAAAGTCACCGCACTGGCCACCGACCTTGACCTTGAAAAAAAAGTACGTTTGCAGCACTGTACAAACACGCATCCTCACGTTTCAGGCGTTTTGGCAGTTTGACGTACTGTAGACCCACCTTGTGGTGGAATGTGCCCCTCGCTTAAGGCACATACCACCGCAAGGTGGGTCTACAGCCAGTCTACGACCAAAAACGCAAAGAGATCGTAACGATCCGTGAGTGTGCAGTGCGGCAAACGTACATTTTTTCAAGGCCGTACGGTGGCCGCAGAAGTTTGGCTTGTCAAACTTCTTCTACGGCCACCCTACCTCATGGTCTGACCGTAAGGAGGCAGTGCGGTGACCTTACGTTAAACGCAGATGATTTACCCGCACGTTGTCGGCACGGACACAGTACTGGGGCCGTGCGTTCCCTGTACCTCAATAAAAACCACTCCCTGTGCCGACGCACTCACAGCGCACGGAGACCGTGCGTATGTGCCCACAACTATACTTGTGTCCATGCGTGTGGAAAACGTCGTAGACGCTGCAGACCTCAACACGCCTTGTGGCGACCACCGCTGCAAGGTGGAATGTGCCCCTCGCTTTACGAACATACTTTTGCCGCACTGCATACGCACGGATCCTCACGTTTTCTATGCGCTTTTGGTCGTAGACTGGCTGTAGACCCACCTTACGGTGGATTGTGCCCCTCACTTTAGAGTAAAACATCTCAGCCCGTTATTCAAACACGTAATGTAGATCACGCATTTGGTTTTACACCACGTAGCTGCCGGGGATTAGCCGGGTGCGTGCTTCTTCAATGTCACGTCTGAACTTGAATTGTTTTATAAAAACTTTATGATTATCACACCATCCTGCTCTAGCACCATCGAGTCACGGGACGCCTGAAGCTTTGCGTGGCAGCACTGATGGTGGGGAGACCTCTGCTACTGCAGGGCGTCCTCATTATGACTGAAACCAATTCTCTGACTGTCCTGACGCGTGCACGTATTCATGATCGGCCGCACGAGTGAGTTTTCGTACGCAGACTCGGTGTACAATCCCTAGATCCAGGTTTTTGGAAAAGTGTGGCGTGTGAAAGGAGGGGGGGGGGCTCTGTACATGCGATCGATAGCGAGTATGCCGAAGCAGAGCATCATGAAGAAGCCCGTAGATGTGGGTGAAAATAAAATAAATCATGCAGAGATTGAAAAAAAAAACGTATTGAAGTGACATTTTCTTATTTCAGCATGGATACAAACTTTTCACCTCTCTAAGACGGACAGCCATCATTAAATAGGATGGGATGGAATTTAAACCCACGAGTATGGTGTTAAAATGAAAACCTATGTCTATATATTATGTACCGGGTTTAGACACGTCGTTAGTAGGCCTACTTTTAATCTCATTATGGAAATTCATTATTTTTGAAATGACAACATAAATTTTAGACATCTCCACTCTCTCTCACAATCCAAGTCTAAAAGCAGACGACTTATCACGCAAACACATGCACAAAAAATATCCACAGTATCAAAATACCCGAGTTAGGCCGTCAAATAATGAGCTAGCAGTATATGTAAAAAAGCAAAACGAAAATGATAACGCCAAGTTCAATACACTGTTGTTTTCTTTAGAAATGTCACGTATTACATGCAATCTGATTCTTGCAAATAAGCGACAAATAACACACCGTAAGGGGAGACGCGTGCGCAGCATCATATGCGCATGCGCACAATGCATGGCGGGAAACTCTAGCACTGCTGTGTACCTGCTGATAGGCAGACGACAACAAGGCTTTGCTCGGCTGTCACACTCTATAGGGAGGCTTATGCTGAATATCTGTTGGTGGTTGATAGTGGTTGGGTGTGGTTGTACGAGTGGAAGATGTAGGTTTTATATGACTCTGTGTGTAATATAAGATTAGGAAAAGGTGGGTATTAGGCTGTTGGATCATGCGCAGAATAATAGGTATAAGGGAATGCTCACGATAATGTTCATAACTAAGATAAAACGCCAGCAAACCATCTAAATGTTATGTATTTTAAATACAAGATAACAGTATAGCATATAAGCTCTACATTGGCCCATCGGCAGTTATTCTTTGCACTCACGTGCATACAAAGTATGTTTAACGATGTAAGTAGATGACAATAACTTTCTACAACCCATGGCCACGTGGTTCACAAATAAACCCAATGAAATCTTCAAAATGACAAATGCACCAAGTTTAAGAGAGTTTAGATATCCTATATGTTCGTACATTGGGGATAACAAGTATAAACTGCAGTAACAGTTCATCCCAGTTTAAATGTTACATAATGAATGTGAGTTCAAATAGATCAGCGCATTTAGGTAATGTCCCCGCACATGGATATTTATTGCGACATCCCAAGCACTGGGCCACGGCTCTTCTGACTGACATTCAACATGCATGGACCCAATTAGGCCTCGCTGAGAGTCAAAAGAGACCGTGTTCCAGCGTGGACTTTGACGGGTTGAAGGTAAGTAGCCTGTCACCCAGAAATACATGTCCTCAATTAAACTTCTAGGCACTGCATTAGAACCGGGAGTCACGGGAAATCTGCCCCGTGAGTGGATGAAATAAATATGGTCTCACTATCGAGAGTAATGGATGCAGATTATCTTTTAAAGTATCCACCATTAACAATATCACTGCATTTAAACTAAAACAGCAGACCATATATCTGAATACGGCGAATGTGTGTAGTTGTCAATGTAAACATCTAGATTCTAGGCCATAGGAGTTGTAACAGTATTTTAGTGTTTACACCGGCTTATACCATAAATTATTGCGTTTAAGGGTGACAAATAGGTGTCCTATAAATGCCTGAAATCATCAAAAATCCACAAATATAGTAACGAGGTGAGATGGTTATGGAAAACTTTCTCATGAACAGGCTGTCAAAAAAAGAGAGGAATTTCCCGTTCAATTAATACCCATCTGCCCGTCCCATCGTTTGAGCTAGGTGCTATTGTGTTGTCAGTAAAACAAAAGCAGTGTCCACAACGAGCTTATTCCCCATAGACTCAATCGGTCCATATGATATGATATTTGGGTACGTTGCGGACCATTTTCTGGTCTATTTTAGACTGTTACACTCGACATGTGGCATCGTTTTATTTTGTTAGGGCTCTCAAATTTTGTATGTCAGTTGCACATGGTGACATCCTGAAGCCTATTTCACGCGGACCCAAATAGTACATAGTTGGTCCATATCAGAATATTTTAATATAACCCCTCTACCGATCATATCGATAGAATTAGGGTGCTCAAAATTGGCTGTCAATTGAAAATGATGGCCTCTTAGGTCCATTGTGGCTATTTTATTGGTACTATCGTAAACACTGGTTAGTCGGCTTGATTTGAACATTTTCAGATAAAAATAAGTTGCATGTATGAATAACACCACAAGGCAGGGCAATACTGCCCCCTGAAAAAAAAGGGCAGCGGCTTAGCGATTATTCATTTCCATAAAAATCTTATATATAATGCATATATTTACCTTTCCCCGTGCAATCTCATGTGATTCAAGCTCTCATTTGTTGAATATTTCCCTTGCAATATTAAAGACAATCGTGCTCGTAATCCTGTGAAATAGTATTACGATTACAACATATATTTCTCAAACACATGCACGTTGTCAGCATATGAGGCCCCGTGTGACACATTATTTTGACATTATGGCACGTGTTGTAAGAGCAAAAATGTAATTGCATTGTTCATCCCTGCCTTTTATTGCCCATGTGCAACACTACATTGAATTATGAAGACTGTTTTCATAAGTGACACATTGCCACAACAGTTATGGGTTAAACAGCAACTAAATCAAGTAGGTCCTACAGTCCAACCTAGCACAAGTGGTCTTAAGGTGCACAGGTGGTCTCTCGTTACGGATGTACATTTGGGACTGTGAGAAAGAGTCGCACTATAGAGGTGGTCTCATAAGAAAGGTTGTCTTAATTGGATGTTATGGGACACAGTGTAGGTTTTGGGAAGGATGGTACGTGTTAGGGAGCCGACGTCGGCTCTATAGCCAACCCAATTTCTCCCAAAAATGACAGTTCAAAGTTTACACTTTCTGCCACATGCGCGTGACACATCATGTTATTGCATGTTGATGAACGCATCTTTTTGTAGCCACATTCCATTTCAAAGTGTAAGCATGCTAGGCACAAGTCAGATTTAAAAAAAATAACAGCTTATGTTGTCAAACAGTGCCGAATGTTGTCGCCGAATCAATCGTCGTGGTAAAGAAACATCCTCTGACATACCTATACTATTGTACCGCAAATGCTGATGAAATGGGTGTTCAGTTGGTTCGGATGGATTAATTCAGGTGGAATAGAGGTACTTAATAGAGTTTCACCAGTCCAGGCCATCACGCAATGCTCATAAAGAGGACATCAATTTACAGAATATGCAATCGGAGGACTATTGTAGTTTCACTTGCCACTAACTCCCTGCCTGGAAGCACGCACAATAGCTAAGCCGATACAATGAGCGTGGTGGTTTAGTATTTCTGCTATTACTACCACATTTTTTTCTTATTCAGCTAGGTAAAACATAACTACCGTGAACACTGTTAGTAATGGTATCAAACACATGTTTTATTCTGGGTCTAAAAAGGGTTGTGTTTCCACGAATAGATATCTAACAACTCCGACGGCAAGGTTTGTATTGATCAACCTATAAGATTTAACATGGACTGAAGAAAGAAAAGAAATTAAAAATAGATCAAGAGTGCTCGGAGACCATAGCGTCACTAGACCAACGTTGACGCATGGGCAACAAAGATGTTTACTTTGCAATCATATAAATAAAGCAGAAAACAGTCATATTTGATGTGAGATTTTATCATATGTTATTGCAGAACATGTTGAAAATGGATCAAACATGGCGCTGTGGAAAGCACACTGTAATCGGAAAAGTTCCCAAAATCGAATCACTTTTGTGTCACATCATACCAAATAGCTGTGTTAAGTTTGAACAAAATCGGTTCATTGGTAAACGCTCTAGTTTGCCCGGAGACATATATAGACACATGTAAATACATACAAACAAACTAAACAAACACCAGTATATCATAGCACTCTACTGAATTGACTGTAAAATATGTTTCGGTTTCAGTTTTTGGTCTAATATGGATCGAATTTAACGCATGGTGGGTTCTATTCACTGTTTATATTAGGAGCAATATGATAAACCAAATTTTGCAATAATTAGATTTGGTCATGAATATTAAATAATAGTGAAATTATTGCACATATGAGTTTTGTATTTCATGGAGTCAAATGAATAAAGTACAATTTATTATCATTTGACATATATGCTGCGTACTTTTGTGTTTCGCATTAGATAGAACTTTTTAAAACAACCAGAATCATCACTTTTGAACAGTTTTTTGAACATTTTCCTAACTGTCTAAAGGTAAACTCAGCCACTAAATAATAATAATAATGATAAAAAAAAAAACTTTGAAAATGAAAATATAACGCAACTCAAAAGTATAGCAAGGGTTATTTCAATGAAAATGATAAAATTCATCACTGAGGCCTACTAAATACTACATATTAGCGAAACAGTTTAATTTAAGTGTAATTTACTTGAGCAAAACAGGAAAATGATTATATGTACAGATAAATCATCACCAAATCACCGTAATGCCTATAAATTGTGATCACCTGACATTTCTATTATCAAATGTCAGATGGGGGAGCAAAAGTATAGTATGAACAGCATCATCAGACCACCATAATAACATGTCCCTTCATTTATTATATTATTATAATCTAACTTGACGCTATTATTGTACATACATGAGAAATTGCATGGTTATATATTTAAAAAACTACTTCTGTTCATGTGCTTTTCATCTTGTTTTTTAACAATCATGACACGGACCTTATTTTTGAAATATATAAATATGTATTAATCCCTATGAGCAATGAAATAAACCAAATTGTTTCAGTAAGATAGAAACTTCTAGAATCGCAATAAAACCTCTCGTAGGGATATACCTAAAAACATGACATGCCCTTTAATCATTGTAAACAATCAACAACAGACGACAAATACAATCAACAGATCGCCGGCCACGACCCGGATTATGATAGGAAAGCCTGAGAAATGTCAACTTGAAACATTGTTTCTTTTCAAATGCCAAGGTCCGAGGCATTTGTACACGTAGGATCCCACAAACAGGACAATTACTACCCCAGGCTCAATAGGTTCATTCAAACAGGGACTTGTTTGTTGTATAGCTTCGAATAACACGTGAATGCAACAAGCCTTTCTTTAAGTCAATGTCACACACCCTTTGAATGGATTGTAGGTGGTTTATATTGCTGGGGGAATTGTTGTTGACAGATGTAATAGATTACAAATATCAAATCTATGAATAATCGTGCTGGTATGCCTAACAAGTTATAGTCCAGTTGCCAAACAGGGTTTTTCATAGGAACCTTGCAAAAATACCCCCCAAGCAGGTTATGACTGATTTTGGTAGGGGAAGTTGTCTACTTTCAGAATCTGAACGATGCCCAGCGGGCATCGTTGAGCGTTTTGAGAAATTCAAGATGGCGTCGAAGATGGCCGCTGAAAATTATGCATATTTCAAATGTAGCACCAAATATTTGTTTCTTAACCAAATTTGTATTGTAATACTCCAAAAAGTATGTTTTTATAGCCAAGGATTCATTTTATGGCAACACAATAATTGTAGGTGCAATATTTATCAAGAAATTCAAGATGGTATCCAAAATGGCCGCCACCAATTACACTTTTTCCAAATACTCAGCCAAATGTGTACTGTAATATATCAAAAAGTATGTTTTTGTGGTCAAGGATTCCAAATATGACAACAAAAATATTGTAGGTGTAATATTCATCCAGAAAATCCTGATTTACCCAACATGATTGACAAGAAACTGATGTATCTATTCAATGGTTTAAGGATGGACCCGATAGAGCATACTATTTGGTTTGCATTATTATTATTAATTACACTTCCCCCTTTTTTAAAGACTTTTATATTGAAAAAGTGATTAATGATGGAGAAACTTACAGTGTGTACTTTTAATTGTAAACATGTTAAATCCTCTATTGAGGAAGTAAGAAGATTATGTTACCAAAATGATATTGTTCTACTACAGGAAACTTGGCTTTTTAAACATGATTTATTCGTTCTTAATGATATAAGTGCAACTCATTTTGCTCAAGGTGTAAGCTCCATTGATAGTGACCATGAAATTTTAACAGGAAGACCATATGGTGGACTGGCCATCCTATGGCGTAAAACCCTAGGGCATGTTTGTAGAGTTATCACTTATGATGATAATAGAGTAATTGGTATTGAAATTATAAGTTCGCAGAACTCTATTCTAATATTAAATGTTTATCTTCCATATTGCTCAGAAGCTAACCTACAGCCCTATTTGCTGATGATGGAAGTCTTCGACCAGCAACTTCAAAATCAAAGTTGAAATTAGCCCTGCAAGTTGAAATGTCTAGGCGTACAATTCTACCTCCACAGGTGATTGTGCTTGATGGATGTGCAGTCTTATGGAGCATCCATTGGCCTGTTCCAGGAACTATCAATGACCTCATTACATCAGTGGAGACATACTTGCGGCGGAAATTGGATAACAGTGATGTATACCTGATCTTTGACAGGTACTATCCATACAGCCCAAAAGGAGGTACAAGAAATAACAGGATCAGAGTTTGTGATCACTTCCATTTGACCACTAGTTCCTCACTTCCATCACAGACTGCATCACTGTCCATCACTCACAACAAGATTCAAATAATAGATGTACTGTGTGATGCCTTGATAGGACGTTTCCAAAAGGAACATGCTGCAAAGAAACTTATCATAACTGGATCAGATCCTGTTCCTCACAGTGTACAGGCTGGAATATACACAAAGGACGGACTTGAGAGTAACCCATGAAGAGGCAGATGTGATCATTTTGAATCAGGTTGTCAAAATTGCACAAGAAAAATTGTACAAGCATTCATGTGGTGTGTGATGACACAGATATGTGTTTGTTCTGCTGATACATTTCTATGCAACTCAGGATCTCCATACCAATATCTACATGGTACCTACAAACACCACTCGAAGTGCTGTTGATATTGGTGCCACTGCAAGACAGCACCATGATATTATGCAATATTTATTGCCTCTTCATGCATTGACTGGCTGTGATACAGTTAGCACAATCTATGGTATAGGAAAGAAGAAAGCACTGAATGTTCTGAAGCAAGGCATCTATCCTCCATTACTGGGTGATTTTGAAGCAAATTTTGATGAATTAGAAGCTACAGCTGTTAAATTCATTGCCAGATGCTATGGAAGTAGAATGTAGGTTCTATGTCTGAAAGTCCGCTTTTTGTGTTTGGCAACACAAAACATCAAAGGAAAATCACAGAAGTTTCGACTTCCTGCGCTTCCTCCAACGTCCAGTGCCTTTCAGTTGCATGTCAAGAGGGCACATTTCCAAGCATGCCTGTGGATGGCAGCACTGCAAGCCGACCCTCCAGCTTGGGATTCCACAAATTATGGATGGATGGAAGATAGGGCAAATGAGATACTGCTACCAGGATCACTGCCAACTGGAACATTAGCTGCTCCTGAACAGGTTCTGAACTTGCTATGCTGCAGTTGCACCTCAACAGATGCATGTTTTTCACATAGATGTACATGTAATAAGTCAGACATTGCCTGCACTATCTTTTTTGTAAATGCAAAAAATGAATGACAGTGTCAATATTACTGTATGAATCCATTGAATTCAACAGTTGAGGAAATTAGTGATGATGAATCTGAAACGATGAAAGTGATGATGATTAACTTTTGTGGAGATTGTTGCATCCAATGCTTTTGTAAAGATCATTTCATGCAATTCTATGTAATATGGTTTTCTGCAAACTAAATAAATTGATTGTTGATATCATAGAATAAACATTTGATTAACATTTGACTGAGAAACGAATATTTTATTGCAATATTTGGAAAAAGTGTATGATTGGTGGCGGCCATTTTGGATGCCATCTTGAATTTTTTATAAATATTGCACCTACAATATTTGTGTTGCCATAAAATGAATCCTTGGCCATAAAAACATACTTTTTGGTCTATTACAATACAAATTTGGTTAAGAAACAAATATTTGGTGCGATATTTGAAATATGCATAATTGTCGGCGGCCATCTTCGACGCCATCTTGAATTTCTCAACGATGCCAGCTGTGCCGATTCTGGGCATCCCAAAATCAATCATAACCTCGCTTGGTAGACATTACCAAAATTAACCTGCTTGGGGGGTATTTTTGCAAGGTTAAGTTCTCCGCTGCCGGACTATTAACGCCTACTACGGGTGCGTTGTGAAAACGAAGGGACATTCGTGGTTTGAATTGGTTCTGTAACAGTCTAAGAAGTAGTTAGTACAGGCAATACTAGTGGAGGATACGTAAAACACAACATTTGATATAGGAATGATTAGTTTCAACATACTCAATCTTTTGAATTTAAAACGTGGTACTCTCTGAATCAACATAGCCTCAGCGATTGCAATGCTCTGACAACTGTATAGGTATGGGCACATGTCGCACTGTCTCCATGCGTTATGGGTGCGTCGGCAGAGTAGAGGGGATTATTTGGGGCACATTCCAACTTGCGGTGGTGGTCGTGTTGGCGTGTTGAGGTCTGCGGCGTCTACGGCGTTTTCCGCAAGCCATTGACAAAGTACAATTGTGGCCACATACGCACGGGCTTCGTGCGTTATGAGTGCGTCGGCACGGGAGTGGTTTTATTGAGGTGGCCGTCCCTCACCTGCATTCAACGTGGATGTACTGCGTATAACTTACGTCCTACGCACCGTCTGGATTACATTACAAAAAGCATCTGGTCGGCCCCCAGAATCGGCCGAACGTGCGGCTAAATCATCTGTGTTTAACGTAAGGTCACCGCACTGCCTCCTTACGGTCCGACCTGACGTAGGGTGGTCGTAGAAGAAGTTTGGCAAGCCAAAATTCTTCTGGCCACCGTACGGCCTTTGAAAAACGTACGTTTGCCAGCACTGTACACTCACGGATCCCCACGTTTTCTATGCGTTTTTGGCAGTAGACGGGCTGTAGACCCACCTTGCGGTGGAATGTGCCCAGCTTAATTGAGGTGGCCGTGTGATCAACATGCTTCGAACGTGCGTTGTACTCACATACAACACGTTGAACACACTGTGATTTCTATCTCTGGGTCAAATTGTTAAATTACATTGGTGGAATTTTGCTTTTCAATAATAATTTCCTCTTGTACACCCCAATGGAAGCAGCAAATCACACTTGATGTCACATTGTTTTCTATCAACTACGAGCAATGTATAATATCAAACACATTTGATTACACTGAGGGTCTGACCC
>CM032668.1:38958859-38972708 GCA_019095985.1 Streblospio benedicti | reverse complement strand
ATTGTAGGTGGTTTATATTGCTGGGGGAATTGTTGTTGACAGATGTAATAGATTACAAATATCAAATCTATGAATAATCGTGCTGGTATGCCTAACAAGTTAACGCCAACTACGGGTGCGTTGTGAAAACAAAGGGACATTCGTGGTTTGAATTGGTTCTGTAACAGTCTAAGAAGTAGCATCGTCGGTTTTCACAGCTTGATCACTCACACTGCCTTAAAGTCCTTGTTCATACCAACTATACTATATACCTATATACTGCGTATATAGTCGTGAGATATGACGATGAAGAAGTAGTTAGTACAGTCAATACTAGTGGGGGATACGTAAAACACAACATTTGATCTAATAGGAATGATTAGTTTCAACATACTCAATCTTTTGAATTTAAAACGTGGTACTCTCTGAATCAACATAGCCTCAGCGATTGCAATGCTCTGACAACTGTATAGTCGCACTGTCTCCGTGCGTTATTGGTGCGTCGGCAGAGTAGAGGGGATTAATTGAGGTGGCCGTGTGATCAACATGCTTCGAACGTGCGTTGTACTCACATACAACTTGCGTTGGACACACTGTGGGATTTCTATCTCTGGGTCAAATTGTTAAATTCCACTGGTGGAATTTTGCTTTCAATAATTTCCTCTTGTACACACCGATGGAAGCAAGCGAATCACACTTGATGTCACATTGTTTTCTATCAACTACGAGTAATGTATAATATCAAACACATTTGATTACACTGAGGGGTCTGACCCACACGGGAAATTCAAAAACTACTCTGAGCCATAAATACAACACCAAAAGACAAATGCTTGATTACTGAAACTTAAGTGTTTTTCCTACTCACAGTATATGCGTGCTGTGTTTTAGCATGTTATTTTAAAACTGCTGATTTGCTGGCAAAAGGTAGGGTCATGACCTCACGGGAGATACACCAACTACCAACAGCGCTAAGACCAAGGGCTAAGTTCATGCATCAAATAAATCATGCAAGAATTAAAAACAATATTTACAATGATATATATTTAAAGAAAAAATATGTGTCTAGAGCTTAATATTGTTGTCACTTATATGATATCATTAATATTGTATCGCAATATTTAAGACTAAAATTGTTTATACACGGGGGGATTCAACTCTTATTATCGGAGTTGGATTTTGTGTAAATTCATTCCCAATGACCTGTTGTTCTTTACCATGCTTGCTACTGGTCACGTTAGAAACTTCTAATATGATTGCGGAGCAATATGCATGGTCGTTGCAATATGTTATATTCTACCCCTCCCGTCCATAATGACTGGACAAATCATATGATAAGGCTACTAATTGCATTTTAAAAGGTCATAATTAAGAAATTAAACAATTTTTGAATCTCCGAAAATATGTCCTTATTCAGTTCTGATTTGTGAATGATAGATAATTGAATGTGATATAGATTGTTGCTATAGTATGTAAAATCGACTAAAAGATTGTGCTTTACAAATGAAAGTGTTAAGCCAGGGGCACATTCCACCGCAAGGTTGGTCTACAGGCAGTCTACGACCAAAAACGCACAGAAATCGTAACGATCCGTGAGTGTACAGTGCGCCAAACGTACGTTTTTTCAAGGTCGTACGGTGGCCACAGAAGAAGTTTGGCGTGCCAAACTTCTTTTACGACCACCCTGCGTCATGGGCTAACCACCGGCGACCACCGCCGCAAGGTGGAATGTGCCCCTCGCTTTACCTTTGACCCCGTGATTAGTCTAATTAGCCGATTCACAACACTGATTAAAGTTATACAGCTTTCTACTATAATGGAGGCACACAGCGTGATAATCATTTCAAGAGGGTGCTGCTTGCATCTTAAAGGAACAACTGATCTAAAATAAGTGCTAAATAATGTGAAATAAAACATGTTACGGTTCCTTTAACCTGTTTGCGTCAGTTATCCAATTAAACGTAGTTTCGGTCAAGTCTTGGATATTCCACTTATAATAATTTATTGCGCACGCTAAAACTGATCATATCATAATTCCACTATTTACTTTTTAAATGTGGCATTAAAAATATACGCAGCAGATTTCACCCATTAATATTATGTTTTATATTCCTGATATATGAAAAATAGTATTTTATGGCATATCTAAGTTATATTTGAATAATTATCGCGAAACAGTGTATAGATATTCTTTGATTATGTCACACATTTGATGTTTCTACTTTTGGGGGAGGGGGGGGGGGTCAAGAAAAATGAGAACACTGTTCCACTTTTGAGAAGCGTGACAAAATGCACACCATCCCTAAATATAACTGTCATCATAATTCCTATGTGTGTATGATCTTTTAGTTGCAGAGTAAATGCTATAAATATATAATTTAGATATTTCAAACGTGATAAATAACTCTAATACTTGTATGCTTTTAGGGAAACGTGTACTTTAGAAACTAAATCTTAGTGATTGATGTCCATTTGTTCTCACGACTTTCTATATCATATCAACAGTCAAATTTATAAAAAAATATAAATCATCATAACAATGACAAGTGTAATGTACGTATACATACATTTGAAAATATTTAATGTTCATGTATCAACAAGTGGGGAGTAATGTAATTTGATTTTCAATATATACTTAGCGAAAGTTATTCACGCAAACGTTACTTAACAAGCACATGAAGAGTGCAAAGTTCGCACTTTGATAGGAGAATTAAGGTCAATGGTGTAAAATGGGCACAGGGCTAAGCCAAGATTTAATTGATGCATGAACTTTCCCCTTTGCCTCAGTGATGTTGGTGCATCTCCGGTGACGTCATGACCCAATTGGTGACTTGTTGAAGGTCTAACAATGAAATAAAAATGAAAATATATGTACACATCATGACTATACTGGAAGTGTTTGGTATGGAACCACATATATTTTTTTCCAGCAAATCATCTATATTGAAATTATACAGAGCACAATTGTGTGTTTCTGATAGCTTGGCATACCAAACTTCTTCTGTGGCCGCCGTACGGCCTTTAAAAGCCTCAGTTTGTCGAACGGAACACTCACTGGTCGTTACGATCTGTATAAGATTTTGGTCGTTGACAGGCAGTAGACTAGCCTTGCGGATTGATGTGCCCCACTCGTTATAGAGACCGTGACAATCATTGAGTGTCAAGTGCGGCAAACGTAGGCTTTTTCAGGCCATTTGGTGACTGCAGAACAAGTTTTTCCATGTCAAACTTCCGCTATGGTCATTGTGAGCTGTCGTCTGCCCGTAAGTATGCTGTACGGAGACCTCACGGCAAGTGTGCTAGATATACAAAGAATTTAGTCGCACATAGTCGGTAAATACACAGAACAGGGGCAGTGCGATCCCTGTAAAAAGACAATAGTACACGAACGTGCCACTGCCGTGCACACAGAGCGTACAATGTAAGTTGTACGTGAGTACAACACACGTTCTACAAAATTTAATGCTGGACTCACGGCCACTGCAATAAGGTACATGTAGTTGCCCCTGTCGAAGCACTCATAACACACGGAGACAGTGCTGCAGGTGCCCATAACTCAATGACTGTCACTACACATGGAAAACGCCGTAAACACTGCAGACCTTACAAACGTGCGGCTAGAATGTACGCAAGACCGGTTGTGCCCCTACCTAAAAAACTACAGTCAGCAGTGTCCCCGAAAGGAACATTAATTTATTGCTAAAGCGTGTATCAGCGACAGTAAGAAAGCGCATACGAAGTGCACCTCAAAAGGGTCATCAGACATATCGAAAAACATATCATGTGGAAACTAGAAAGTGAAATCTTTGTTGTTCTCAGACCCTTTGTTCTGAGTTGATTTGCGTCTTTGTAAAGGTAATTGTTCTCTTGTATGCAGATGAACACTTCAGCATTTGCGTCACGTTTAGCTACGTCTGATTTATGGAGAATGGGGAGGAACACTCGTGAAAATGTAGTGTACCGGTCGTATGCGTAGGTTTATTCCTTATTAGATTACAGTAGCTTCTTTAACTGCACTAGTGCTATGGTCAGATATTCACGAATATTGAAGCCCAACCAGTCGTGGTCATAGGCAGATCCAGGCACGTCCGCCATCGATCGCGCGTACGAAACCCATGAAATCTTTGAAGTGCGCCCCACTCCCTTTTTCTAAAAGCATGGATCTGCCATTGGTGGTAATGTAGCCATTCTTTAATAAGCACATTGCCTTGTCACGGACATGTTTATAAAAGTTATAGAATTATTTTCCCCCACGTATTTCTCACATTAAAACACACAATGATAATTGGGGGATTAACATTCGTGATTGTCAGACAGGGGCTTTATGTGATTTTCATATGCATCCCATTCATCATTGGAGGGGTGTCATCTGTAAAATGAAGTTTGTTGTTTTCTATCACTTTTATTAACTGAACGTGGGACAATTCATTTACACCGTGAAAATTGGCTCCATATCATACACCTGCCACATACATTTTAAATAGATCCTTTTGATAGGAAACAAAATAGAATTGTAATTTGGAAAGATGAATGGTTAGATAAGTTTGGTCTCTGGTGAATATCGTATAATGTTGTACATATTATATTATGCAATGGGATTGACTTATGTTCCTCTCCCATGTTGGCATTATCTGTAAAAAGAACGGGGACGTCAACACCAAACACATGATTCGATTTGAGCAACCTTGTCACAGAAAATGTCATTATAGATTATTGCATTCTTCATGAATGTTTGAACACAAAAGTAGGCTCTGCCACCTACACAAGAACTTCAAACTTCAACCTTAGTGTACTAAGCCTGGTTCAATGCTGTGTAATAATGGTGATTTCTCACAGAGATTGGGTGTTATGTCTCAGGCAATACACTAACTCATTCCACAAACAATTACAAGGGGGTAGAGGGGGTGAAGAATTGTCTTTTCCCACGGCCCTCTGTTTTGAGCATCACTCTGCAGCTGTTCTATAATAGAAATTCTAATACCTAAAGCATCCCATCATATCATGTGCCCATCTACATTATAAATGTTTCTCCAGTAAATTTATAGTGTTGGTCGTCAATTGCCCATTGAAAGAGAAATTTCCATGGCCACATATTAAACTGCAAATTGTCATCAAGATATGTAATATCCCCGTGTGCCAGAAAACGAGCCGACCCCTAGTGTGACATGACTTGCTAACTTCTGACTCATTGAGCTTATTATCATCTAGGATTGGCAGCTATTATCCGTTTTCAGCCGTTTTGCCTTTGCATGTAGGTTCATATTTCTTGAATGGTGAGATTCGGTTTACATACTGAATTTCAACTCACTCACATGTTTAGACATTCTTATTATCTTTCAGTTGGTTTATTATTTGTATGTTTTACACCATGTTGCATCATATACATTGACTCAAACTCGTGGATTCAAAAACGCTATAATCTTTGAAACTATGTTTACTCCACAAACATAGCATGATTTTCATATACTAATGAGTTTCTGGTATTTGATGCGCAATACCAACAGGGCATTTTTTTGTAAATATACAAATATCATCAACCTATCTGAACCGAGTGACGAGGAAGTATATGCATGTTAAAACAACAACAACAGCAGCAGCAGCAGCAGGAACAGCAGCAGCAACAGCAGCAACAGCAGCAACAACAACAACAACAGCAACAGCAGCAACAGCAACAACAACAACAACAACAACAACAACAACAACAACAACAGCAGCACAACAACAACAACAACAATAACAACACGCGAAACACCACACATATTAAGATATGATGACAACCCTGAAGGAAGTGTTAAAGGGAACCATTCTGTTGTTGTCTACTATATTCGAAAGATACGCCAGATGCTTTGCTACATGTCCAACGCTTCATAGGTTTCTTTCATATGAGGTCCACCCAGAAAAGCGTCCAAAATACACAATAAGTAGGTTGTCGAGTGGTAACTTCAATGAGGTGCATACATGGAGAAGTTTCACTGCACCAAAGAAACACCCAATATTAAACCTGGACGTCGCTTCCTGCGAAGGTTGTGCTAGATGTGGAATCCATTGTAACCCATATGCAATCGGCGGAAAATGTGCGGCTTGCAACTCTGATGTTGCATAACAAGCATTGTCTATTTTAAGGGTGATATTGCACAAAATTCCACACATCAAACACAAGAAAGCCTTTCTTTATGATATTTGACCACCGTCATAATTATAAAAATATGTTTGTTCATGAATGCATATTAGTTGCTTAGCAAATGCAATAGGAATGCGGAGAGATTGTGTAACAACGCAAAAATTGTATAATTTGATATTTGATATGGACATTTTTTTTTTTTTCAATTGTGTTGGAATTCCTTGTCAAACTAACTTTACACATACGCGAATAACCACAACACATTCACACGAATTGGTGCTTGGGCGATAGGAACACCATTTTTCACAGAAACAATGTATGTTATATTGAGTTGCACAGCCAAACAATCTCTCACTTGAATATGCGAATGATCTTACTCAACCAGATGCAACATAACTATTTCACACTTACCACGCCATTAGTCTGAACCTGTCTCACGTGTGTGTAGACCTACCCGTCATAAAATTACCAACCCCCCCCCCCACACACACACACCGCGCTTATGTTAATAACCTAATGACCAGTGGTCAGTAAAACGTAGTTCGCACATGAGGGACTAATGATGCTATATTGGCAACTTTTATGACCAGTTGTAAAGTCGGATGCTGCGTGGTTCCCATGTGTTATATCATGATATTCAATTAAGATTGTGAAATGAATGACCGAACTTTACTGGCTATTCGGCGGTTTCGTCACACCTATTATCACTTAATCTCTCCAAATCTTCATATTCTAAGGTCAATCCCCGCGTCACACGTCACGTGAACACACCCGCAAGCTGATGTAATTGACACGTGACACGAGAAATTGGCCGTTTTTGACGGTTATATATCAGTACTTAAAGTTACTATATTTTGTTATTTATGAATTGAAACTCATTCTATATGACTCATTGCATAACACACAGGAAGGGACTTGGAACAGAGTCTGCTAAAAAAATTGGGGGTGGGGGGAGGGGGGCGGGGCTTTTTACATATCTGACGTTACTATACAGCAAAATCAAAACGATCACAGAGCACACGTGAATTCCTACTCGCCTAACACTGCTTTTCATGTTGTTAAGAGACACGTTACACGTTCCAATATTCATTCATTTATTCATTTTATGCTTTCCTCACTATTCTACTGTTTCTTCACACTCATCTCCATCATTCAGTTTATCTAAATCTTCATATTGTTCTTTCAAAGCGTTCATGCTTTCTCTCAATGCACTTACTGGGCCCAAGACGGCGGCAACAAGGCATAGAGCACCACCCAGCCACTCCACCCAGTTGCCAAGGCCTGGGTTGATGTGACCCATAAATGTATTCTGAGCAACTATGAGCAAGACAAACTCAAAGTTCCATGTGAGAGCTTGAACAACAGAAAGCATGTATTTGGCCAGCCAAATGGTACTGACTGAATATAATGACACACCAACACTGTGAACAATCACCATGGAAATGCAGAATCCTTCTTTAAATATGACGAATTTGTCCACTAAAACATTGATTAGTAGTGACAGAATTGTGGCGGCTAAAGCATTCCAGAATAATAGTATATCCACAGGTACTTCTTTTTGTATATGGGTGGCCACTTCAAGCAATGTTACATAACTAACAGCAGCTGCCAGGAGAAGCACGTATCCTTTCCATTCATGCTTGAATTGATATTTTATCACATCTGCACTAATATTATGTGTATATATGTGATTCTCTAAAACATCATTTGTAGTATTTTTAACTATCGATGAGTTGACACGCTCAAAGTCCATGGTCTTCACCATATCCTCACTGTACAGTGTTTTACAAGGACTGGTCCAGTTGGTTGGGGGATTTCTGAACAGACCAGAATCCTTAAACAGAAATAATGGCTGGGAGATGAGAACTACTCCTAGAACAGACATTATGGCTGATATGGCAAATAATACTGTAAGTTTGCGCTTCCATATGGCAACTACTGCAGACACACAGACACAAAAAGCAGTATGACTTCCCACTGACGTTCCTACAGCTAGGTACTTGGCTGCTCCATAGATACCCAAATTGCTCATTATAGATAAGAGAACCATGACGGTCAAATATGGAATGTTGTGTCTTGGAATCCACATGGAGGGCCTAAAATAGAATGGTAAATAATGCTACATGAATATCAACAGCTCCATATAAGTTAATGAAAAGAAAGTCCACCGAATCACACCGTTTAAGTACAGGGCAATCCAAGTATATTTATATCAAAGGGTAATCTTCATCACTGCTAACATATGAAAAATCTCCTCTTACAGTGGTATTCTTCATACATATTTACACCACGTTTTGTCACATTATAACACTTTTTTATATTAATGTAACATACCTGTCAGCGTTGAAAATCACCATTAATATTGCAATAAGAAAAGTTGTGAAGAATCTGCAAGAATTGAGTTCAAAATCCGGCATAGCTCCATCCAGCACCTGCGCTGCGCACATTGACATAGCCCCTCCTGCCACCGCAAACATTGCCACTATTTGAGTTAGCAAAAGCTTAACTCTTTTTGAAATTTCCATATTCAAGACTGTTCTGTTTTTGACAATGTTGTGATACTGAATTCAGATTTTGAAGTTCTTGTAACATGTGAACCTTCTCTATGGCCAGCCTTATGCTTAAAAAAAAGATAATTTCACCCAACACAATAGCCGAGTGCACGTTTTCTTTTACCACATTCCCTATTAAAACATTGTACCTGATGAACGCCAACGGAAACGTTTGGGTAGTCATCAATTCAAAAGCATTTCAGACGAGCATATACATGCGATTTTGTGGTTCACATATTTAGTATGGAAGACTAACAGTCATGTCAATTATTCATATTTATTCAGTGTGTTTCAGGTATTCTCCTCGCTTGAATGGAATGTCTATGGTCCACTTAGTTCATGTGTGCGTCTGCCACTGTACTGCCGATTTCTACACAGCGTGTCACTGCTGTCGAGTATATCATACAAGACGGTGGCAACACCAAGCTCGAGGTTCGGAACCCTCATTAAAAGGCGTGTCCCGTGTAGAGGAAAGCCACCCCTCTGTAAAAGAACTCACCTAGTTTGAAAACTATAGCTAGTGTGATACAGCCCCGAGGCTCAATTGGAGGTCCATGTACCAACACCATGTGGCCTCCATCTGCTATAATCATCAAAACTGATCGCTGCGGAGTATTCACTCAAATTCTGTGTGTATTATTCAATCATGGAGGTTATTATTCTTAATGACGTTCCTCTGACCTATAAACAATCTATTCAAGTGCTGAAGATTAGATTTAAAATAATAACCTCCTTGGTTAAATCATACCGGCATGAACTAAGTGGACCATGGACATTCCATTCAAGTAGGCGCATACCTGAAACACACTGCATGAGTGTGAAAGCAATATGGGTGCCAGTAAAGCACATTGCATTTGAAAGGTCACGAGAGGTCTATGAGAGGTCAAAATTTTTAGATAATATTTTGAAATATTGTATTATTGTATTTAATACTTTATTTTGATGATAAATCTTATAACATAATGAATATCTATTCTTTTATATATATTTTCATGAATCTTGGTTCTTCAAACTGACCTCTCTCCAAAAATGTCTCATATAGTTCCCGAGTCACTTAATTTTTTAACCAGGTCGTTCCCAAATGAAATATTTAGAAAACAAGTAGTGTTTGGTTGTCCTGTTTTGTTTTGTTCACGTCAATGTTGCATAAGGCAGCTCGTATACTAACAAAATTTTGGACATATTTACAGCATATTATCACTAAATCAAAATGTCAAAGCGTGAGAATGAGAACGTTATGCTCTCATTTTATTATAATTAGAAAGTTTGATTACTTTGCCTATCAACTTGTTTTACAATAGTTATATATTTAATCAATATACATCATATGTTGCCAATGCATATGTGTAAATGATAGTATTATAATCAAAATGCTTTATTACACATTCTTTCATAATGAAAGAGTTACACACACACACACACACTCTCTCTCTCTCTCTTCTCTCTCTCTCTCTCTCTCTCTCTCTCTCTTTCTATGCCAAGTAAGCTCCTACCCAATATATTGACATAGCTGAAGGCACATCCTCCATTTGACTATATCAAGTGTCCCAGACGGGACTCGAACTCACAACCCCATGGTTGTGAGACCAGAATGATACCATCATCCCAAGCAGCGGGCTGTTAAAAGGCTACACAATGTCCACATAATGAAAGAGGATTTCCTGTTTATTTTCGTATAGGGTCTTTTTAATTTTCCCACTGGTTTGACAGGAATTGCACACAGCAAATCAAGGTGATAGTGTGATTGTGGAACGCAAGTCATAGGCTGGTACCGGATTTTTTGAGAGAGGCTTCCTTTGGAAGCAAATGGTACTAGTGCAGAAGAATCAATTTTTCAAGACAAATACAGTAGAACCACTATTTTATAAAGTATAATCTTCTCGTAGAGAGTGATGAAAGGCATAGTTATCATATTTAAGAAAGACCAGACAGCTTAAAAAACACAGACAAAAAACATTTAATTATAAATGGTAAATGCTGAAAAAAAAACCCAGAAACATTCACAGTAATGTACATTACAATTGAAATTCAATTAATATACTAACATCATATGAAGTATGACAGTATAGTCTGTAGGCTTATGTATAAAAAGCAAAATTTTGGGTAGATTCTTGGCACCTATGTTTAAATTGATCCTTAGATATTATTGCTTAATAAAATGTAGGGTGCCAGGTTTTTTTTCAAAATTCATGGCATTCAGTTTGACATTCAAAATGGCTGCCGGAGACATAAATATGCCTTGCCGATAGTTGGTTCTAAATAATCTACCAGCTCTTTAGAATTCAAAAATGCAATATTTTGTATGAATGGAGATATATTGGGTCAATGAAGACAAAAGATAATCACAAATACTAAATTTTTAATCTTAGAAAGTACAAGATGGCGTCCATACTACTTAAATAAGGGAAGTCTTATTTGAAATATACATTTGCATAAAAAATTAAACATAATGCAAGCTAACTGATCTACAGCTCTTTGCAAGTGAATGAAAATGGTACCACCTAAATATGAGAAAATTATCAATAAGTTGGCTTTATACTGAAGCATCACTAAAAGAATCTGACCGATTATCAACTTCATGATCATTTTTGCACTTGCACATTATACAACACAACATTATGTAACACATAAATGAAATTGAAAGTAGTTACACCACCTATAAAAACATTAATTACATATATGTGCTCCTGTGGCTCAGTGGATAGGGTGTTGAACTCGTGAATAGAAAGTCGTGGTTGTGATCCCAGTAACTCACTACTCCGTGGCACCTACACGTTAAATAGATACAGGTTAGACAAAAGAATGCTAATATTGTTTGGGAAAAGCACGTCTGCTCCATGGTTGCAATGACATGCTGCTTGCTCCCCTGACATGCATACATGTACTCCCTGGAGAGTTGAGAAAGACCATAAAGTGTGAAAAGGCTGCAGTCAATGATCTGCTGGTGTGAATGTAGACAGCGTCGTCTGAATATATATTTAATTGATTTTTTGATTGCAATTAAATACCAGCATTATTCCTTGTTGCAGAATAGTTTTTCACTAATCTTTTAACACTCTGGTTGGATATTTGATTTTGACAACCCTGTTTCAAGTGAATTGATATTTATGACACAGGCCATATTTCTAGCCTTTTAGGACTTTCATTTGAAACCTTTCATCTAAAATGCATTTTATAATGTGATGATTAAAATTGATATGTCTATGCAAATGATAAGTGTCGTAAGATTATTTCCTAATACCATGAAAAACATGCATGATCAAAAATTGAATTAACAAAGAAAGGAAAACCACTTAACCACACCGTTTGTAGGTCTTGTCTTTTCTTTGCATTTTCGCATTATATCTAGATACTGTGTTATCCTTATTATGTCCTTTGTCATCCATTTAAATCAATCAATCAACAATCAATAGAGGAAAAAATAAACATAACTACAGGAAGTAAGAAATATTGTGTTTTGAACTGCGATGAAATGTAAAGCTCTGTTTACTACTAAAGATCATATGAAACGGGTTAGGACAGTAGCTAATTTAGGGGGTGGGGGCTGACTGGGCACCGTTTGGGGGGCCCCGTATTCTGAAAAAAAATATGCATGCAATTTTTTATGCAAAAGCCCCAAATAATAAGGCGACCCTCATCAAAATTTGGGGCCCCTACTTACGTTTAAACTAGTACACATTCTAACGCCCTAAATAGTATGAGGCCCCTAATACATTTCTTTTGGGCCCCAGATAATGCAACACAGATTGTATTTTAAATATTTGACATAAAAGTACCAAATCAAGAGGCCCCTAACATATATTTGCCAATGAAATGAGGCATCTGGGGCCCCAACTAACATTTAAACTGGCACACACCCAAATGCTCAGAAGAACTTATTGGTCCCCTTGTACATTTCTTTTGGGTAATCCCGCAATTTAGAGAAACCAGTTTGGACGCAGTAGCTTTATTGATCACACTTTAACCTATTCAAACAAAGAACCTTTGAACAAATAATTCCTTTTTGTGTGAACTTGTACTGAATTTAATTAAGTCCAAATGCTTATATAAGGCAGAAATGCTTAATGATTGGTAATATGTAATTATATTTGTGCATTTGATGTTATTTGAACAATTTGGTCACTATTACTGATATAATATATGATTTTATTAATCTCACATTACAAGGGGACCCTAAATTATATTGAGAAACATAACTTGAAAACTCTGTTTTAAATTATGTAAAAAGAAATTCTTCACAAATATCTTCCTTTTTTTTCATAAAATGTAAGGGTAGATTCTTTGTTCAAGTGTGGTAAAGTAAATTTAAGTGTTTCAAAAGTTTAATCAACAACTTGTTTGCATCTCTGAAATGTCTTATCTCAACTTCTCTAATTCAATGACTCCAACTGCTTAACAAGCCACTGCCACACCAAAAGGATTCTTAATTACCCTTTTGTTCAAAGGTTTAACAAAGCTACTAGTTGCTAAGAGCTGACCATTTAATTATCCCAAAGTGCATGAATTGCCGTGGTGCAACAGTTATTGAAAGGGTCAAGGCGTCAGTTATTATGGTTTAATTGAGAGATATTTTTTTTATTTCGTTGATGTTATTGTTTGCCTCTATGTTTTAAACCTTTTTTGTTTGCCTCTATGTTCTAACCTTTTTGAGTGTACATTTTTTGATGTTGTTGATGCACATAGTTTTAAGGCTATTGTCACAATGTTCAATATCATGCATTCTAAATAAATTTATTGTATATTTTTCCATTCAATAATCCAAGTCTATATTTTCTTACTAAATGATAAAATGCATACGTTTATCAAAGTGGTGCACAAAAAGCGTGCACCTGCTTTTAAAAAAAAAAAAAAAATGTACAGAGATCCTTGAAAAAAACTAAAAAAACTTACAAGATTTTTTTAAAGCAACAAATGATTTATCAAAAACAAGTGCAGTAGCACCTCTATCACCCATAGATGATGTATCCGCTAGGCAAAAGAGGTTGATCTTTCCCTTGAACCGAAATAAAAGCGAGGATGAAACATCTAATAGAATTGTCCATGGTAACTTTGTGTAATAAGGATTTACATCAACTCTAGATGATGTATATTATTAACTAGGCATCAGGCTGATATTTCACTTGAATCCAAAACATGAGAGGAAGAAAAGCATCTAATAGTGGTGAGGAGCAGAAAATATGCCCGTACAACATTTTGT
>CM032668.1:38901095-38958759 GCA_019095985.1 Streblospio benedicti | reverse complement strand
TGATAAATCTTATAACATAATGAATATTTATTTTTTTATATATTTTTCATGAATTTTTTGGTTTTTTAAAACTGACCTCTCCCCAAAAAATGTCCCCTATATTTCCCCAGTCATTTAAATTTTTTTTAAAACCAGGTCGTTTTAAAACCAAATGAAATATTTAGAAAACAAGTAGTGTTTGGTTGTCCTTTTTTTGTTTTGTTCACGTCAATGTTGCATAAGGCAGCTCGTATACTAAAAAAAATTTTGGACATATTTAAGCAGCATATTATCACTAAATCAAAATGTCAAAGCGAGAGAATGAGAACGTTATGCTCTCATTTTATTATAATTAGAAAGTTTGATTACTTTGCCTATCAACTTGTTTCTTACAATAGTTATATATTTAATCAATATACATCATATGTTGCCAATGCATATGTGTAAATGATATTATTATAATCAAAATGCTTTTATTACACATTCTTTCATAATGAAAGAGTTACACACACACACACTCTCTCTCTCTCTCTCTCTCTCTCTCTCTCTCTCCTATAAGCTCCTACCCAATAACAGGTTGACATAAAGGCCGAAGGCACATCCTCCATTTGACTATATCAAGTGTCCCGGACGGGACTCGAACTTTTGAACTCACGGGACCCCAAGGTTGTGAGACCAGAATGATACCATCATCCCAAGCAGCGGGGCTGTTAAAAGGCTACACAATGACCACATAATGAAAGAGGATTTCCGGTTTATTTTCGTATAGGGTCTTTTTAATTTTCCCACTGGTTTGACAGGAATTGCACACAGCAAATCAAGGTGATAGTGTGATTGTGGAACGCAAGTCATAGGCTGGTACCGGATTTTTTGAGAGAGGCTTCCTTTGGAAGCAAATGGTACTAGTGCAGAAGAATCAATTTTTCAAGACAAATACAGTAGTGAAACGAAAGTCAGTGTTGCTTGTAAAGGCAATTTGGAAGATCGTGGATTCGAACTCACGGTCTCCCGTCCATGATTCAGACCGGTCATATGTCATAGGCGGTTGCTCTACCGACTGAGCTAATCTTCCCTGACGAAGGACACACACTTCAACTTCGCCTATATGCTGTGTTGCGCAACCACACTGCCTGACACCTGTCGCTATATTTAGCTTCACCATCGTGTCAGCCTTAATCAGACAAGCATCCTACCGACTTCGTTTGTTGGCATGCTGTGATGCAGGATGTCATGCAGGATGCATTGTGTCTCTGAAGCACTTTCTTTACAGACTCCCCCAACTCCCTTCTCCTCTACAACCAGCTCACTTATGTGACGATCTCACTTTCACAACAGCTACAGTATTCAACCTATCCCACTAGGGATCCGGGCACTACCCAGAGTCGCCATCACCTCGTGCTACTGGCTGCTTTGGAGAGTGAGCTAGGGAGTTTCTATACTATGTCAGTGCTTCACAGGGTTATCAGATCAGGAATTCTCCCGTACTTAGGACCGTCCCCATAGTCAGCTTCCATGACCGAGAGACCCGTAAGAATTCGCAGATCCAACTTTCCCACCATCCAGATCACACATACCCAACTATCTGAGTTTGAAATTCCCGGCGGTAGCCCCTCCCCCCAGTGTCTTACACACAGGGCCAGTCCCACTTGACTAATGGACAATTCCACAATTTCACAGGGCGATACCCGGTGGCTTCTACCGAAGCACCTGGTCCTTGTCTTCCACCAATTGAAACGAAAGTCAGTGTTGCTTGTAAAGGCAATTTGGAAGATCGTGGATTCGAACTCCACGGTCTCCCCGCCCATGATTCAGACCGGTCATATGTCATAGGCGGTTGCTCTACCAACTGAGCTAATCTTCCCTGACGAAGGACACACACTTCAACTTCGCCTATATGCTGCGTTGCGCAACCACACTGTCTGACACCTGTCGCTATATTTAGCTTCACCATCGTGTCAGCCTTAATCAGACAAGCATCCTACCGACTTCGTTTGTTGGCATGCTGTGATGCAGGATGTCATGCAGGATGCATTGTGTCTCTGAAGCACTTTCTTTACAGTAGAACCACTATTTTATAAAGTAAAAGCTTCTCGTAGAGAGTGATGAAAGGCATAGTTATCATATTTAAGAAAGACCAGACAGCTTAAAAAACACAGACTTTTACAAAAACATTTAATTATAAATGGTAAATGCTGAAAAAAAACCCAGAAACATTCACAGTAATGTCAATTACAATTGAAATTCAATCAATATACTAACATCATATGAAATATGACAGTAACACATAAATGAAATTGAAAGTAGTTACACCACCTAAAACATTAATTACATATATGTGCTCCTGTGGCTCAGTGGATAGGGTGTTGGACTCGTGAATAGAAAGTCGTGGTTGTGATCCCAGTAACTCAGTACTCCGTGGCACCTACACGTTAAATAGATACAGGTTAGACAAAAGAATGCTAATATTGTTTGGGAAAAGCACGTCTGCTCCATGGTTGCGATGACATGCTGCTTGCTCCCCTGACATGCATACATGTACTCCCTGGAGAGTTGAGAAAGACCATAAAGTGTGAAAAGGCTGCAGTCAATGATCTGCTGGTGTGAATGTTGACAGAGTCTTCTGAATATATATTCAATTGATTTTTTGATTGCAATTAAATACCAGCATTATTCCTTGTTGCAGAATAGTTTTTCACTAATCTTTTAACACTCTGGTTGGATATTTGATTTTGACAACCCTCTTTCAAGTGAATTGATATTTATGACACAGGCCATATTTTTAGCTTTTTAGGGCTTTCATTTGAAACCTTTCATCTAAAATGCATTTTATAATGTGATGATTAAAATTGATATGTCTATGCAAATGATAAGTGTCTTAAAATTATTTCACAATACCATGAAAAACATGTATGATCAAAAATTGAATTAACAAAGAAAGGAAAACCACTTAACCACACCGTTTGTAGGTCTTGTCTTTTCTTTGCATTTTCGCATTATATCTAGATACTGTGTTATCCTTATTATGTCCTTTGTCATCCATTTAAATCAATCAATCAACAATCAATAGAGGGAAAAAATAAACATAACTACAGGAAGTAAGAAATATTGTGTTTTGAAGTGCGATGAAATGTAAAGCTCTGTTTACTACTAAAGATCATATGAAACGGGTTAGGACAGTAGCTAATATAGGGGGGGGGGGGCTGACTGGGCACCGTTTGGGGGGCCCCGTATTCTGAAAAAAAATATGCATGCAATTTTTTATGCAAAAGCCCCAAATAATAAGGCGACCCTCATCAAAATTTGGGGCCCCTACTTACGTTTAAACTAGTACATATTCTAACGCCCTAAATAGTATGAGGCCCCTAATACATTTCTTTTGGGCCCCAGATAATGCAACACAGATTGTATTTTAAATATTTGACATAAAAGCACCAAATCAAGAGGCCCCTAACATATATTTGCCAATGAAATGAGGCATCTGGGGCCCCAACTTACATTTAAACTGGCACACACCCAAATACTCAGAAGAACTTATTGGTCCCCTGGCACATTTCTTTTGGGTAATCCCGCAATTTAGAGAAACCAGTTTAGACGCAGTCGCTTTATTGATCACACTTTAACCTATTCAAACAAAGAACCTTTGAGCAAATAATTCCTTTTTGTGTGAACTTGTACTGAATTTAATTAAGTCCAAATGCTTATATAAGGCAGAAATGCTTAATGATTGGTAATATGTAATTATATTTGTGCATTTGATGTTATTTGAACAATTTGGTCACTATTACTGATATAATATATGATTTTATTAATCTCACATTACAAGGGACCCCTAAATTATATTGAGAAACATAACTTGAAAACTCTGTTTAAATTATGTAAAAGAAATTCTTCACAAATATCTTCCTTTTTTCATAAAATGTAAGGGTAGATTCTTTGTTCAAGTGTGGTAAAGTAAATTTAAGTGTTTCAAGTTTAATCAACAACTTGTTTGCATCTCTGAAATGTCTTATCTCAACTTCTCTAATTCAATGACTCCAACTGCTTAACAAGCCACTACCACACCAAAAGGATTCTTAATTACCCTTTTGTTCAAAGGTTTAACAAAGCTACTAGTTGCTAAGAGCTGACCATTTAATTATCCCAAAGTGCATGAATTGCCGTGGTGCAACAGTTATTGAAAGGGTCAAGGCGTCAGTTATTATGGTTTAATTGAGAGATATTTTTTTTATTTCGTTGATGTTATTGTTTGCCTCTATGTTCTAACCTTTTTGTTTGCCTCTATGTTCTAACCTTTTTGTTTCCTCTATGTTCTAACCTTTTAATATAGAGTGTACATTTTTTGATGTTGTTGATGCACATAGTTTTAAGGCTATTGTCACAACTTTGTGTCATATAAAAGCAATGATCATGCATTCTAAATAAGAATTTATTGTATATTTCCATTCAATAATCCAAGTCTATATTTTCTTACTAAATGATAAAATGCATACGTTTATCAAAGTGGTGCACAAAAGCGTGCAGCTGCTTTAGAAAAAAAAAAAAATGTACAGAGATCCTTGAAAAAACTAAAAAAAACTTACAAGATTTTTTAAAGCAACAAATGATTTATCAAAAACAAGTGCAGTAGCACCTCTATCACCCATAGATGATGTATCCGCAAGGCAAGAGGTTGATCTTTCCCTTGAACCGAAAATAAACGAGGATGAAACATCTAATAGAATTGTCCATGGTAACTGTGTAATAGGATCTACATCAACTCTAGATGATGTATATTATCAACTAGGCATCAGGCTGATATTTCACTTGAATCCAAAACATGAGAGGAAGAAGCATCTAATAGTGAGCAGAAAATATGCCCGGACAACATTTTTGTAAATGACTTAAGTCTATGGCTTGCACGAAGTACTGAAGAGATGCGCGATTACTGGATACATCGCGGGTCAGCTCCTTGTCAGCATAAAGATGAAGGATTTGCTGAATCTGGTATTATTCTCAATTATTTGGAAGAAAATGGCATTGACATTAAGTTTTGCCGTGGGCAGTCTTACGACAACGCTTCAAACATGAGTGGAAAATACAATGGTGTTCAAGCTATTATACTGCAGAAGTGCAGATTTGACAATTACATTCCTTGTACAGCACATTCCTTAAATCTGGTGGGGAAGGGGGCAGCTGAATCTTGCTCTGTCGCATCTGATTTATTTGATTATTGATTGATTATGGATTATTTCAGGCATTGATGTGTCATTGTGTTGATCTATCCATTTTGATTTTAGGATTAATATTGCACACATGGTTTTGTTATTTTTGTGTATGGGTTATAATTAAATGGTAGAGTCCATTTGTATGAGGTGTGATCCCATTCTAAAAAATTATGCAATTGACATTTTAGTGATTTAGCTCAATGAATTACTGTCTAGTTCACAGAGTGTTGCGTGTTTTAGAACTATGTATTAAGTCACCTTGGATTTTGCATTCTGTGAAATAAGACCCTCCAGAATCTGACCGAGGGCCGGGAATGCAAAATCAGCGGTGATTATCTAACGCTTAATAGGTTATTATCTAACAATGGCAGATCCAGGTTCTTGGAAGGGGGGGGCGCACTTAGCGATTTCATGAAAAACCCTATGACAATGAAGTATTTTGGTGGGAATACGCCCCCCCCAGCGCCCCCTGGACCTGCCTATGTCTAATAGGTTTAAACTTAAGCAATATAAATTGTACCAGCCATTGTATTTAAAAGATTGATGTACATGTACATGTCCATGATCTAATTGCTTGCCTGCTTGTGATATGAATATCTGCGTCTCAAATTTAACTAGATCGAAAAGTGTTCAAAGAACACTGCGTCGCTAGAATGACGTTGACTTATGGCCAATTAAGATATATACTGAAATGATGTATACTTTACAATTAAGAAATGAATTTGAGGAGAAAACATCAGAATGAATGAGAATCAATATATCCTGGGGAAAGATATTTGTGTTGCCATACAATAGTACTATTTGAATAACCCCCCTGTCAGAGTGGACGCGAACAGTCAACTCCGCGTCATTTTTAGGTCAAAAAAATGACAAAGTCTGTAACCCCCCTGTCAGAGTGGATGCGAACAGTCAACTCCGCGTCATTTTTAGGTCGAAAAAATGACAAAGTCTGTAAAAATGGTGATAAATATGAAAAATTAACACTTTCATTGTCGAATCGACAACGCGATTTGCATGGAACTTTTTTGGCCTCCGTGAGGGCTCCGCGCTACCTCTGCGCTATCTCCGCGTCCAAAAATGGCGCGAACTTTCTCCACCTCTCTGGAGAAGTGGAAATTTGAGTTCGCGTGACCACTCCGCGCGTGCGGGGATTATTGATCGAATTCCCTTTGATCTTTTTGAGTTCTTTTTGAGTGAAGGGTGGTGATTGTGATGGAGGTGCATTTTATCTGCTCCGGACCTGTTTTGAGGAGGGGTGTTGGCAGAAAGGGTCTGTGTGTCCATATGACAGGGTTGGGGGGGGGGGGACATGGCTGGTGGTGAGGCAGGGAGGAGCATTAATATGTTCCAGATCTCATCAATTTCAACCCAAGCAGCAGCAGAAACATGAGAAAGGGGGTGATTGAGATGCACATTTAATGGTCTCACGTGTTTACCAGGGGTAGGAGTAGCTGGAGGGAGGGATATTAGGGGATCAAGCAGTGCCACATACACGTAGTGTGTGTATGGCTGTCACGGGAGCTGGTGTGAGGGATGTGGGGCCGGGGAAAGAATGTGAAGGGAGGAGCATTTAATATGTTCCAGATCTCATCCGTTTCAAACAGAGCAGCACCAGGAAGGGGGTACATTAAATATGGACCTGTTTAGATGGGGGTGGGGTAGAGAGGGATGGGGAGAGAAGAGGGGACGGGGGGCGGTGGAAGGAAGGGTAGGGATGAGTGGGACATGTAATCTGCTCCGTACGTGTTTACCATGGGTAGTAGTAGCTGGGGAGCGATATTAGAGGGATCAATCGTTGCCATATTTAGTACATTTAGTGTGTAAATGGCTGTGAAATATGACGATGGGAGGACGGTGATGGAGGTGCATTTAATCTGTCACAGACCTGTATACTGACGAGAACTGGTTCGAGGGATGTGGGACAGGAGGAAGGATGAGGAGGGGGAGGAGCATTTAATGTGTTCCGGATCTCATCTGTTTCAACCCGAGCAACGCCGGGTAAACAGCTAGTTTACAATAATCCCAGCGGGCACAAGACGTTGGATCAACGTTGATCCAAAGTTGATGTCTGACGCTGGATCAACGGCAGGCAATCAACGTCCGGGTGATGTTGAAAATCTGATGTTTTGTCAACGTCAGGCAATCAACGTTGGGGTGACGTTGAATTTACGTTCCCTGACGTCACAACATAATACAACCATAATCCAACGTCAGGCTGACGTCAGTGTGCCTGCTGGGATATAGTACGTGAGTTCAGAAACTCGTGAGGTATGAAGATGTCGTCCCTAAACAATAAGATGTCTGTGGAGAGACAATTATAAATAACAGCATTTATTACAATTACTGGGGAGGAGTTGTCCAGCATAGGATGTTGTGATTCGATAGTTTATCAAGGTTCTATGCCATTATTCAAATCCTATTTGTCACTACATTTCACGAATCCCTTTCTATGGCATAATCATCCATATTATTCTCTTGATTATCTATTGTGAAAACCAAAATGGAATCAGCCTTGAAAAAAACTCACATAAAAATAGTCAATGCCACACACAGACAGCATACAGACACCCCCCCCCACACACACAAACAGCATACAGACACAACCCCCCCCCCCCACACACACACACACACATACACAGACAGCATACAAAGTTTGCGACTTTTATACAAACACAGTTCGCGCTACCTCGCATGCTCGGTCGCAAAATTTGATGGAAAATAAACTCCGCTCGTACGCCGCCTTTGTGAAGCGGACTCTGCCGAAGTTCGCTACACTTCACGGAAGTTCGCAGGACTTCGCCGAATGACTTCGCTGCAGTTCGCTAGTAATTTTCCCATGTTATTTGGTCTTTCTGTCGCTCCGCCTGTGGAGTTTTTATGTCTCCGCTGGCGGACTCTGGATATTCGCTACAGTTCGCTTGCGAAGTTTTGGGGTCCACAAGAGTTCGCTGGCGAAGACATAATACTTCGCTTGACTTCGTCGGCGGAGCCATGGTTGTCGGGCGAAGACTCATAATTTGACTTCGCCAGAGTCCGCTATACACATTTTACACTCCGCACTAGCAAAATTTCTCTCCGCCTGACTTCGCTGCAGTTGAGGTCTGTGGGGGCGGGGTGTGTGCTCGAGGGCTATTTCTCCGCCTGCGGACTCACTTCTACTCCGCCAGGAAGGGAAAATTTTGCAACAAGTTTGATTTTTTTTTAAATTTTCAAACTTCGCGCGCGTAGCCACGCGAAGTCCGCACTCCGCCTGTCCACTCTGACAGGGGGGTAACAGGCCTGAGACTAATCAATATCAGTTTCAAACCCAATAATCAATATTTGCTGCTTGGTTGAAATATGGATTTTTCTTGGTGGCTTAATTGCATTGAATATCAGTAAGAATGTCATGTCTAGAGAGCACAGTTTAATTGGCAGATTGCCCAAAATAGAATCACTTTGGTGTCGCCTCAAACCTCATAGTTGTGTAAAGTTTGAACGAAATCGGTTCATCGGTACGCCCGCTAGCTTGTCCAGAGACATACATACAAACATAGTTACAAACATAGTTAGTTACAAACATAGTGAGTTACAAACAAACCAAACACAATGCTTGCTTCAGCAGCTGAGCTGAAGCGACGCAATAAGCCCCTAAATGACAGCGCTGTTTTTAAAACTAGCCTGGAAAAGCCAGGAGGAATAGAGACGCATATTGCATGTTATTACACACAAGAACTGGGCACACTGTTTTAGTAAGACTGCATGGGACCTGGACCAAAGTAGTCTTGATAGATAACAGATAAATTGTTAGGTCCCAGTTGACCAAAGAAGATTTGGGACTGCTAGTTATGTGGTGTGTGTATTTTAGAGGTCGTTTCTAGCACATATGCAGAACCCATTGTATAACCCATATACATGTACATGTATGATTGGGGTGAATTCTGCAGCCTGCAACACCGATGTTGCATAACAAGTACTATCTAATTTAAGGATGACAGAGAAAAAACAACATCAAGCATAATAAAGACTTGATTTATGATCAGTGACGACTGTCATAATAAAAAAACGATGATTGCTCATTAATGTATATCAATTGCTCAGCAAATGTAATATGAATAATGAGAAATTGTGTGACAATGTGAAGATTTCATAATTTGAAATGCGCTTTCATTTTTGTTGCTTTCAATTGTGTTCTTTATTAATGTTGAAATGAATAATAAGGAAGAGGGGGCGTTATGTAAAATGAAGATACCAAAGGTACCATCATGGTAAACTAACCATAAAACATGGTTGGAAAACAGAAAAGCATTTAGTTAATCTACGACGGTACATAAGTGGCCTTAGCTGCAGGGATAAACAATTGACATTGTAAGAGCCAGATTATGCAAGACACGGAAATCATTTTACCCTAATCCAGCTACTTAAGCAATATTAGCAGCGGATGCAAAATTCTACACCAGGCACCAATGTCCGGCACACATGAGCATTTTTGATCAGTAGCAGAACGTAGATTTTTCTCCATTAGAAATCAAATAAATCGTGCCATAATGCAGTGGAATGAGGTTATCCTGATGGCTAATCCTCTCACAAGGCGTTGTGAATAAAGAAAGATGAACAAAAAAACAAAACAAAAAAACAATCACTTGTGTTTTGGTTGCAAGGTGGTGCAAGAAAACGCTTTATGTTTTGTATTTTCTGTGTTATTTTATGTGATGGTACTAGCTTCTCAACTTACTCACAATAGTACTATGTCATATTTCAGTTATTTTACCATTTTAATTGTAAACTGCATCCACACTTGACGAGCTCTTTACAAGCTTTACTTGCTTCTGGCAATATCATCCAAAGTGGTACATATTTTCCCTTTTCCATTCTCCATCCAAATTCTTGTGGATTAAGAGAGAGTGGTTCATTTTTGTAGCAAGTGGACCAGATCCCTGCCTGGTAGATTGCCCATTTAGCATGCTGTAAAAGAGCATTTTTGGTCGCTGGAATACTTTCAATACGAGAGCTTTTTAGAAGGCATTTCTCTTCTTGCCTCATTGATGTCTACACTGGTGCTTCCCTTATCATACATAGTGATAGTGAACTTTTCCAGTAGTGAGAAATGAGAGATTTGGGGATTATCTTCAGAATAATTGAAAATAGCTGTGCAAAATTTATCTTAGTTTTAATTGTTTAACACATTCAAAGCTGAGAAATATAAATAAATATGCTAAAATAAGCAAACCATTTCTGAGAAATTCATACGATAGATTTTTCACAATAACAAAAAAACCATTACATTTTTATGTGATTTCATAGGGTTTGTCTATGAATTGGGACATTTTACAATGCTACATTCTATATTACAAAAGCACAAATTTACAATAACCTATTAGTTCATGAAGAACAGCAAGTGGGGGCAATAAAACATGGAAGAACAGCAAGTGAGGGGCACTTAAACATGGACGAACAGCAAGTGGGGGCACTTATACATGGAAGAACAGCAAGGGGGGGCACTTAAACATGGAAGAACAGCAAGTGGGGGCACTAAAACATTGAAGAACAGCAAGTGGGAGCACTAAAACATGGAAGAACAGCAAGTGGGGGCACTAAAACATGGAAGAACAGCAAGTGGGGGCACATAAACATGGAAGAACAGAAAGTGGGGGCACTTAAACATGGAAGAACAGCAAGTGGGGGCACTTAAACATGGAAGAACAGAAAGTGGGGGCACTTAAACATGGAAGAACAGCAAGTTATTTCACAATAACAAAAAAAACATTACATTTTTATGTGATTTCATAGGGTTTGTCTATGAATTGGGACATTTTACAATGCTACATTCTATATTACAAAAGCACAAATTTACAATAACCTATTAGTTCATGAAGAACAGCAAGTGGGGGCAATAAAACATGGAAGAACAGCAAGTGAGGGGCACTTAAACATGGACGAACAGCAAGTGGGGGCACTTATACATGGAAGAACAGCAAGTGGGGGCACTTAAACATAGAAGAACAGCAAGTGGGGGCACTAAAACATGGAAGAACAGCAAGTGGGGCACTTAAACATGGAAGAACAGCAAGGGGGGGCACTTAAACATGGAAGAACAGCAAGTGGGGGCACTAAAACATTGAAGAACACAAGTAAAAAACATGGAAGAACAGAAGTGGGGGGGCACTAAAACATGGAAGAACAGCAGTGGGGGCACTTAAACATGGAAGAACAGCAAGTGGGGGCACTTAAACATGGAAGAACAGCAAGTGGGGGCACTAAAACATTGAAGAACAGCAAGTGGGAGCACTAAAACATGGAAGAACAGCAAGTGGAGGCACTTAAAGATGTAAGAACAGCAAGTGGGGGCACTAAAACATTGAAGAACAGCAAGTGGGGGCACTAAAACACCCTGCCCCCCGTGCGCACTCCCCCCGCTTACTACGGCCCTGGTTGCTGGAATGGATTATGTCTTATATCATAGAACACATCTGTTATACTTGAAAAGCATTTCCAAGCATTCATTCCATGCAATCTTTTTACCTTTTCTGTAAAATGATGAGGTTGTATCGGATCCAGTAAATGAGTGAAACACTGTCAAGGCTTCACACACTCTGACTTAAGTGTTCTGCAATTTGATTGATACTATATATAGTAGTGTTCTTTTTGCTTCCAAATGCAAGCCATAGATTTATTTCATTTCTGGACATAATTGTTGCAAAAAGAAAAAGTGGCCAATGAGGATCACAAGGACGTCGGTGTCACCAGATTGAACTACGATTGTCTCATATCCATCTTTTATTGTGTGGACAATATGAACCATCATTCTACTATCTCCTGGGCGTGTGATTTGTTATAGCCTCTGTTTCCTTTGTAATATAGACAGCTTTCTCATCAAACTATCTTTTTTCATTCATTTTAATCTGATAAACACTCAAACAGTTCTGTTTTGTTTTGATTTTGGAGAAGAAAGTCGTTCCACTTCGATGGAATTTTGGCTTGTGGCCCTACTTAATTATCAAATGTCACAGATGAGCCACTATTGAGTGGATGAATTAAGGCTCCTCCATCAAATATTTTGCAATCAAATGTGTCAGTAACTACAAACTGACCATTTTCTTCTACATCAATACATTTCAAAAGTCACGACTTAGTTCCGATACTAAGTTTTCTGTAGTCTGATATGCTTGATGGGTGTGCTTGATTTTCATGTGAAAAGAAGACACTGAGATCTCCACCTCTTTGCTGATTAGCTAAATATAGTCGTCCAAAGAGGTTGCCTTCATTTCCCAAACACAAGCTGTTGGGACTTCACATCACATTTAGCTCTTGGTGTTTTTACAGCGGTAGCTGGTTTCTTTTGATGGGATCATGCATTGATTTGCTTCTACTCTGTATAACATCATTCTTGTAAGCTTCATATTGCTGTTTTCCAATCTTTTCAATATTCCGTAAAGTGTTGATGACACCTTTTTCAGCACATTCTCCTGTATGGAGTATCAAAAGCTCATCACAATCATAACAACTCAGGATTCTAAATTCTTCTATTTTTTGGCCGCCATATTGGATTTTGAGGGTGAAATGAGGTCAAATTTTGGAGATATTATTTTCCGAACAATTTGTGTAACCTATGTTAATGATTCAAACACTTTTTGTTCATGATTGTGATATGAAAACATATAATGATTGGTAGAAATCGACTTCCATGTTCTTCAGCGGCCATATTTGATTTCAGGGGTCAAATGAGGTCAAATTATATTGAAATTAGACAAAGTTGATTCTATGGGTCAAAATGAAGGTGCATGCCAAAAATCTTACTTTTGTCACTATTAGCACTATCTTGGAGATCACTACAAATCTTTTGGCGGCCATCTTATTTTTTCAGGGTCAAATGAGGTCAAATGTTTTAGAGCATAGCCAAAGTCGATTCTATGGGTCAAAATGAAGCTATATACCAAACACCATACTTTTATCGCTATTTGCACTATCTTGGAGCTCATTACCAATTTCTTGGTGGCCATCTTAGATTTTGAGGATCAAATGAGGTCAATTTTTTTAGAGCTTAGCCAAAGTCGATTCCATGGGTCAAAATGAAGTGGTATACCAAAAATCATACTTTTGTCACTATTTGCACTCTTTTGGAGCTAATTAATTACCCAAACTAAAGACGATACCAAAGGTACCAACATGGTAAACTAATTACCATAAAGATGTGGTTGGAAAACAGAAGAGCATTTAGTAAACCTACGACGGTACATAAGAGGCCTTAGCTGCAGAGATAAACATTGACATTGTAAGAGCCAGATTATGCATGACACGGAAATCATTTTACCCTAATCCTGCTACTTAAGCAATATTAGCAGCGGATGCAAAATTCTACACCAGGCACCAATGTCCGGCACACATGAGCATTTTTGGTCATTGGCAGAACAACGTAGATTTTTCTGCATATGAAATCAAGTAAATCGTGCCATAGTGCAGTGGAATGAGGTTAGCCTGATGGCTAATCCTCTCACAAGGTCTGATGTAAGTAGTCCAGAGGACATGCTTGTTTTGATTTGTAATCATTTAGGATATTAGTGAACTTAATACTATTTTATTACCCTGGGTTAATTTAAGCATAGAGCACAACAAGCAGTACTTCTTCCCTACTGCCTCTCTACTGACAAAAACCAAAAGAGACCGCCAGAACCAGTGTGCGTCCAGTGCGTTAAAAGTGGCAAAAGTTCGTATTTTGAGGCATTACGTAGACAGTAGAGGAAGCTTAATATGCCACGGTCAATTAAACAGTTTCCTGCCAATAGACAGCCAGTACAGAGGCAGTACGTCATGTTATTACATCCTGTAGTCACGCAGACAAGGAAAACATGCACTGCTGGATGTGCCCTGGGCTTTACTCACAATCACAGGCCTATATTTACAGAAAAAAGTTGATTTGTATGCTGGCTTGGAATAGCCGATGAGTACTATTGAGTAGTATGGTTTTTCACCACCAGGAGGCGGGTGGATCTCGGCTAGGATAGCCAATAGAACTCGCTCGCCCAACACAAGCATGATAAAAATGTGATACAAAACCTATTGTATAATGTTGACGGCTTCTTTAATTCACTGATCGCGAATTAGCAAGTATTGTTAACTATTGTTTAAATAATTAACCAAAGGTTGAGTTCATTGGTGTGGCTTTATTACTACATACAATGTTTAAATGAATAATACCAATCCAGATATATACAATAGTTCAATGTACCGGTAATTGTGATAAAACACACTTCACACACCAAGTCCACAACTTTTCAATGTCATTTTTTTTATAAACTGTCCCCTCAATGATGACATACGAAGGACAATTTTTAATAGCGCAGTGGACATACATGTGGATACTAACTTATTATAGTTTGATAAAATAAATAAGATGTGTTTTAAGCAATACACAAATTGCACCACAAGCTATCAGATGTATACATAAAATGTTTAGCCGTAGAAAATTGTATATAACTAGATAAGTGACTTTTCGCTACGCGAAGCATTGCCGGTTTACACACCCTCATACCAGGAAGGACTAAGACCTTCACGTAATGGATCAGCATACTAATATGAACTGATATTTTAAAATCTAACATGCTAGTCAACTTTTAGAACTATGCGTCAAAATAAGCCATTACATGGCTGGACATTCTTATAATACGATAAATTGCCAGCCAGCCAGCCAGCCAGCCAGCCAACCAGCCAACCAACCAACCAACCAACCATTTGATCTCCCTTTATGTGTAATTGGGGAATAGAGAAAGGAGTTTAAACAACTGTAACTGGAGAGCATACAGTTCCCGTCCAGTCTATACAACATCAAGCTAAAAACTTCCTGTGTCTGGCCGCCTCGCTGTTTATCACGTTTCCCACGTCATCAGTCTGAACCTGTCTCACCTGTGTGTACACCTGCCCATCATAAACTTACCAATGCCCCTCCCCATTCACCGCCTGATGTTAATAACCTAATGACCAGTGGCCACTTTTATGACCAGTTGTAAAGTCCGATCTTTGTTGCGTGGTTCTCATATATTATATTCAAATAAAGGATGTCAATAAATTTATATATTAGCCAAACAATAAGTCCTGGGAAACATCTCGGTAATTGGTGGACATCCACAGACTTGAAAGCGCCCCATCGCCAATGGATATTGGATATTGCAAGCTACGAAAATCAAATTTAAGTTTCACAATAGATGAACACTTTACATCATAACTAGCCATGACATGAATGTTTAAACATATATTCGTTCACGTGTATGGTTTCATTTTGGATTGACCTGCAATGTAAATAAATTAACACAAAATGGAATTGTGTTAATTTCAAACACATTCACTTGCGTTTTGGTTGCATGGTAGTGCAAGAAAAAGCTTTATTTTTGTATTTTGTGTGCTATTTTGTGTGCTAGCACTTGCTTCTCAACTTACTCATTATAGAACTAGGTCATACTTTAGTTATTTTAGCATTTCAATTGTAACAATGTAAGAACAACTTTACCAATTATTCTGCAGTCTCATCAGACGCCTAAGCTCAGGTTAAGTACAAACATACTGTATAGTAGCCATTGTGTGGCCATGGATGTGACATAAATGACCTAACTTCACCGGCTATTCGGCGGTTTCTTCACAACTATCATCATACAATCTATCTAAATCTTCATATTGTTCTTTCTGAGTGTTCATGCTTGCTCTCAATACGCTTACTGGGCCTAAGATAGCGACAAAAAGCACAGAGCACCTCCCAGCCACTCCTCCCTGTTGTCATAACAGTACTAACTATTCTGTTGTTTCTTCATAAATATCCCCATCATTCAATTTATCCAAATCGTCATAATGTTCTTTCTCAGTGGCCATGCTTTCTCTCAATGCGCTTACTGGTCCCAAGACAGCGGCAACAAAGCACAGAGCACCATCTAGCCACTCCACCCAGTTGCCAAGACCCGGGTTGATGTGACCCATGAACGTATTCTGAGCAACCATGAGCAAGACAAACTCAAAGTTCCACGTGAGAGCTTGAACAACAGAAAGCATGTATTTGGCCAGCCAAACGATACTCACTGAATATAATGACACACCAACACTGTGAACAATCACCATGGAAATACACAATCCTTCTGACTGGTCCAGTTGGTTGGGGGATTTCTGAACAGACCAGAATCCTCAAACAGAAATAATGGTTGGGAGATGAGAAGTACTCCTAGAACCGACATTATGGCTGATATACCAACTAATACTGTAAGTTTCCGCTTCCATATAGCCACTAATGCAGACAGACAGACACAAAAAGCGGTATGACTTCCCACTGACGTTCCTACAGCTAGATACTTGGCTGCTGCATAGAAACTCAAATTGTTCATTGTTGATGAGAAAACCATGACGGTTAAATATGGAATGTTGTGTCTTGGAATCCACATGGAGGGCCTAAAATAGAATGATAAACATAAAATTTTTAAAAATTTTGGGGGCCGAAAGGGAAAAAAGGGGACCCCCTAACCCCCCCAAAAAGGTAGGGGGTTTACATTTAAAATTTTTAAATTTAAAGTTTTTTTGGAAGCAAAAAAATTTTTTGGGAATTTTTTTTAAAAAAAATTTGACCCCCTGAAAAAAGGGGCCAAACCCCTTTTTTCATTCCCCAAACTTTTTATTTATTTCCCCTTTTTTTTTCCCATTCCTTTTTAAAAAGGTTTTTTTGGGGGCCCAAAAGGAAAAATTTTGGGCCCTTTAAATTTTTTAAGGGTTTTAATTTTTGGGGGGAAAAAAAATAAGTTTAAGGGGGTGAAAAACCTTTTTTTTCCCAAACCCCCTATAAACCCCCCCGGGTTTTTCCAAACCCTTTTTCCCCTTTTGGGTGGTCCAGTTTTGGGGGTTTCAAAAAAACCCCAAACAAAAAAAGGGTTGGGGTGGGGTACCCAAAAAAATTTAGGGAAAAAATTTGTTCCCCCTTTTTCCAAAAATCGGCAACAACACAAAAGGGATTCCCCCTCTTACAAATAGGTATTTGCCTCATCTCAAATTGTTTTTGATAAAAACTAGGGTTAAAGGGTCTTGGAACCCCCCGGGGCCAAAATGGGGGAAAACTTCATTGGATGGGTAATTCGGCTCCCCGGCCCCAAAAAAAAAAAAAGGTTTGCCCCAAAAAGCGGGCAACCCAAGATTTTATATCAAATGGAAATTTCCCACTCCCAAAAAAATAAAATTCTCAGCTTAATAGCATCCTTTATACATATTTACATCACTTTTTTCACATTGCAATTTTTTTTTATATGTGTATTAACATACCTATCAGAGTTGCAAATCACCATTAATATTGCAATAAGAAAAATTGGAAGAATCTGCAAAATTGATTCAAAACCGGTCCTCCCGTACTTGAGCTGAGCCCTTGACAACCCTTTCCCGCAAACATTTTAAATTTTTTAAAAATTTTTTTAAAATTTTCCCTGTTCATGACTGTTTTTACAATTTAGAGACGAACTGGCCGTGTTAACAGGTAACAAGGGAAATCCCACCTCAGGTCCCCCCCAACCATTGGGGAGCCAGTTATGAATCTTTTTGTTTGGGCAATTCCCCGTACCCATCGTCTCAGATGAAAGGTAAACCTTTTTGCCCGCAGGTCGTGTGGGCTATAGTTAATAAAATTTTCGCATATCGGGACAACATCATCTTTCGATCCCTGCTTAATGGAAAAATTTAAAGTATTTTACTCTGTACGATTTATGGTCAATTTAAAATGCATCTTTTTCAAGTGGGTATATTAGGAACCATAATTTAGAACAATAAATTATTTTATTTTTTTATATATTTTTTACTGCTTGAAAAAAACCCAAAATTAAAAGTACATAAATAATTTTTTACCCAAAATTTAAAATTTTAAAACAACTTCCTGTCACAAGTAACAAATTTAAAAAAAATTTTTGTTATTTGATGTATTAAATTGGAATAGTTTAGCACTTGCTTCTCAACTTACTCATTATAGAACTAGGTCATACTTCAGTTATTTTAGCATTTCAATTGTAACAATGTAAGAACAACTTTACCCATTATTCTGCAGTCTCATCAGACTCCTAAGCTCAGGTTAAGTACAAACATACTGTATAGTAGCCATTGTGTGGCCATGGATGTGACATAAATGACCTAACTTCACCGGCTATTCGGCGGTTTCTTCACAACTATCATCATACAATCTATCTAAATCTTCATATTGTTCTTTCTGAGTGTTCATGCTTGCTCTCAATACGCTTACTGGGCCTAAGATAGCGACAAAAAGCACAGAGCACCTCCCAGCCACTCCACCCTGTTGTCATAACAGTACTAACTATTCTGTTGTTTCTTCATAAATATCCCCATCATTCAATTTATCCAAATCATCATAATGTTCTTTCTCAGTGGACATGCTTTCTCTCAATGCGCTTACTGGTCCCAAGACAGCGGCAACAAAGCACAGAGCACCACCTAGCCACTCCACCCAGTTGCCAAGACCCGGGTTGATGTGACCCATGAACGTATTCTGTGCAACCATGAGTAAGACGAACTCAAAGTTCCATGTGAGAGCTTGAACAACAGAAAGCATGTATTTGGCCAGCCAAATGATACTCACTGAATATAATGACACACCAACACTGTGAACAATCACCATGGAAATGCACAATCCTTCATTAAATATGACGATTTTGTCCACTAAAACATTTATTAGTATTGACAAAATTGTGGTGGCTAAAGCATTCCAGAATAATAGTAAATTCACAGGTACTTCATTTTATATATGAGCGGCCAATTCAAGTACTGTTACAGCACTAACAGCAGCTGCCAGTAGTACCACATATCCTTTCCATTCATGCTTGAATTCATATTTTATCACACCTGCACTAATATTATGTGTATATATGTGATGCTCTAAAACATCATTTGTAATATTTCTTACTATCGATGAGTTGATACGCTCAAAGTCCATGGTCTTCACCATATCCTCACTGTACAGCGTTTTACAAGGACTGGTCCAGTTGGTTGGGGGATTTCTGAACAGACCAGAATCCTCAAACAGAAAAAATGGTTGGGAGATGAGAAGTACTCCTAGAACCGACATTATGGCTGATATGGCAAATAATACTGTAAGTTTGCGCTTCCATATGGCAACTACTGCAGACACACAGACACAAAAAGCAGTATGACTTCCCACTGACGTTCCTACAGCTAGGTACTTGGCTGCTCCATAAAAACCCAAATTGCTCATTGTTGATGAGAAAACCATGACGGTCAAATATGGAATGTTGTGTCTTGGAATCCACATGGAGGGCCTAAAATAGAATGGTAAACATATCTATTGGATAGGGAATCAATTGCTGTGCATAAACATCAACGGCACCATATATATTATTAAAAAGAAAGTTTAAAGAATCACGCAAAATTAGTACAGGGCAATCCAAGTATATTTATATCAAAGGGTAATCTTCACCACTGCTAACATCTGAAAATTCTCAGCTTACAGTAGCATCCTTTATACATATTTACATCACTGTTTTCACATTGCAATATTTTTTATTATATGTGTATGTAACATACCTATCAGAGTTGCAAATCACCATTAATATTGCAATAAGAAAAGTTGTGAAGAATCTGCAAGAATTGAGTTCAAAATCCGGGATAGCTCCATCCAGTACTTGAGCTGAGCACATTGACATAGCCCTTCCTGCTACCGCAAACATTGCCACTATTTGAGTTAGCAAAAGCTTAAGTTTTTTTTTAATTTCCATGTTCATGACTGTTATTGACAATTAATAGAGACGAACTGGCCGTGTTAACAGGTAACAAGTGAAGTCGCCACCTCGAGGTCGCCACCCAACCATTACGGCTAGCCGAGTTCACTGAATCTTTTCAGTTGGTCAATTCCGCCGTACCCATCGTCTCAGATGAAAAGTGAATACTCAACTGCTTTGGGTTTGAGTACCAGCAGGTCGTGTGGGCTATAGTTATATATAAAATTCTCTCAGCATATGCGGTATCAACATCATCATTTCGATCCATGCTTAATGGAAAATTAATGTATTTTACTCTGTACGATTGATGGTCAATTGACACATGCATCTATATTCAAGTGGGAATATATTAGGAACCATATTAAATTTATGAACAATAAATTATTTTATTGTTTGTATATATTTTCTACTGCTTGAAAAATCCAAAAGTTAAAAAGTACATAAATATATTAATTTTAATTTCAATTTAAATTTCGAAGCAACAGCTTCCTGATCACAAGTAACAGATATAAAAAATATATTTTGTGTATTTGATGTATTAAAGTTGGAATAGTTTCCTCAGATGGACGTTTCCTCATGTTTGCTGAAAATACTGTATTCTGATTGGCTGAGAGACGGTGGATTAAAATTGATATACTGCACTGCAAGGTTTAAGACTCAATATGGTAAATACACATCAGAGAATGCGTTAAAGTTTCTTCCCTGTTTCCTCTACTACATTTACTTTTATATCATCTTTTCCTACTTCACTGGCAACCTTCCTTACCCTTTTTGCTAACTCTATATTTATTTTGTTATAGAGATGGGTTAACATTAGAATTGGCATTGATATTTGGTTCTATGTGATACTATATTTTTTGGAACTATTATTATTTTGAAAGGGATACTGTGGCATTGAAACATGTAAAAAGAACAAAAAATTGGACCGACAGGTATTTTTGCATTCTAGTAACGCTTTTGACCACATTAGAAGATAAGGCAGCAAAAATAGAACAAATAGTAGAATCAAATGCGACCATATGCTGCATACGGAATCTCAAAAATCTTGTATACATTAATCTTGGGGTACACGAAACTAAACCCAAATGTGTTGTAAACCCAAGCAAGGTGATTAATAACGTGCTGCAGTGCGTTTTGGCCTTGACCTCGAGGGACAAAGGGACATGGTGTCCTTGTGTTGTACTTTATCTTATCACCATAAACTGCTTCAAACTGGTTCATAAGATCGTCACGGAAGGTGGTTTAAAGGCCCATCGTCACTGTACAGAGGCAGGACAATATCATTCAAAATCGTGCACGGTTCATCGCGGAAACAGGATCGCTGAAACGTATTTACATTGTATGCAACACGACAGACGAGAAAGGTACTAATATCGTGTGGATTCATGTCTACGATAACGACGGGAAAATAGTTTCATGCAACAAGCTCCTGCATCTAGTCTCGTATGGTCTAACTTGTCTATTCAGCGAGAAATAAGAATCAAAACATAGGCCTGCGCTATAACGACCTTTATGAGACCATTGTGCGTGCGTGCGTGCGTGCGTGCGTGCGTGCGGGGCACTGTTATCGTATGTATTTCTAAGACACGTATGGCAAAAATCTATCCAAGTTATATATGGGTTTCATCTTTTTTTATGTGACAGTGACTTAACACAATACATACAATACATACACTATGTGCATCAAAATGATGATATATTTTTTTCATGAACTTGATAAAGGTTTCTAGTGTGCTATATGTTATCTAAACCGCCATGCACGAAGAATGGGCATTTATTAGCTTCGTGTTGAGTGCGTTTGTACAGAGTTTCCGTAAAATCACGTCATTAATCAAAATGTCGGTTAGCAGTTGACAAGCAATAGGAATAACTGTCAGTTGTGGCTGAGGGCAGCACGCACCTCCGTAACATGTACTCGTTTTACTGTAATTGCTTGCATTATCACAAAAGATTAAACTAATCGTGCAGTTTATTGTGGATGTTGTTGCGTAGTACATATGCCAAATATCAAGTAAGCCAATGGAATAGAGCAATTGTTGTGTGCATTACACGTGGTATGTCTTGTGGTGGCCCTTTTGTGAGTTCTCCTTTTTACGGGAGTATTCATGAAATACTGTAAAATTCTGGCGGGGTGGGGGGTGGGGGGGGGGGTAGGTAATTTTCCAAGCTCATTGGTTGAAACTATTCTTGTCACTCCCCCATTGGCATAGGCGAAACTTATATGCCCCCACCCCCATGTTTAAAGTTATGCTATTTAGAAGTTGTCTGTTATAAACTCTGAAGCCCCGTCCACACCGCGATGACTACATGGGAGGGTATACGACGTGGTGGTCGTAATGCATTGTATAGAAAAATTGTAAGTTTCTGGTTACGACGGGGCCTGTCCACATCACTACGACTATTAACCGTAAGCCTGCTATGTTCCATAAACTAAACCGGTGTAACAGTTTTTAATATGATTGATCAGAGCACACGGGTTTCGTCCATAAATATAACACCAGAGTTATGTTAACGTACAACTTAAACGTATGACTTAAACAAGGCTACGACGGTCCGTCCCGTCGCGCTGTAGGTGTATCCACACCAACGCAACAAGTCACAACTACATACGACGACATTTTACCCCCCTCACACCAATACTTGATGAACGCGCCCTAAATGTATGAAACTGCAAAATTATGTTTGACAGATATATAGCCATATATGCCACGTGCAATTCACAAGTCAAGTTCCAAAGTAAAGAATGTGCTCGGAAGGGGGGCTACTTCAGGGGTGAAGGGGTAGGTGGTGCCATTTAAGTTCCAAAATCATACCCCTTAATGGAACCAGTGAAACAATGAAAATGATAACCACAGTGAAACCACCTGATGAAAACAATGGGGTATTATAGTAATGCAAGAGCTATTATTCTATGTGATACTTTAATGAAAACAAGATTTACTACAACTGATATTTACTTTTTATGGTTTTATGGCCCAATAATGCAACATCACATGAAAAGTGAGTTTAATATCGAACCTCAAATTAGTGAAACTGGCTGGAATGTTGAAATCACGACCACCCTTAGTGAAACTGAGTGGTTGAAAAGGTGACCCCTAGTGAAACTGAGGGGTTGAAAAAGGTGACCCCTATCAGTGGCCCATGCCGCATAAGGCGATTATGGAAGTAACCCGCCCCCCCCCCCCATCCCCCAAGAGAATGTGGATTGCTGCGTGTAACTGTTTGATTGTGTGTTTGTGTTTTATGTGTGTTTTTCTTCATTCAAAATAGTATACGCTCTCATGCATACCTTTAATTTCAACTGATATGTGTCCATAGGTTACAACATTAACAAGCAATTGCAACATACATTGAGTGATACAGTGACAGCAACAATATGATATGTGGTTTGCTTTATGATGCATTGATTATGGCAGGTGTAATACTGTGTTAAACTGATGGTGAAAAACAATGTTCATTTTGCGTTGATAGTGGGTGCATTGTGTGTAATATTATATAAATTTTATACAGCTAACGGTGCCTCCATGTTTGCTTCAATAATTATTTTATACTGTAAACGTAAACAAATTATGCTGCATATAATATAAGTCTATTTACTTGCTGGATTAATTACACAAATACTAAAGAATTAGAATAAAACAAACTGATTTATACATTTGTTTTATAAATATTTCACCCATAGTTTACCATACATTATGACAAAATTTAAATGTGGTTTATGGATATAGATTATCAAATGGATAATATAATTCAACATTGCGTGACAATACTCTTATTACTATTAATATGTGTACTATCATGTGATGAGCCACTCTCTTCATCAACAGCAGTATCCCTAGTGATGTCTCAAGATTCATCATTTTCTTCATTCAGAGAAGCAACAAAGTCTTTCTCATTTCAAAAGCATACTGTATTAATTAAGCAGGATTGGGACGCGATAGGGGTGGCAGCCGTTGTGTGGGACGCTGCAGTACTTTTAGCAAAGTACTTGGTTTTGAATAATGACGTAGTATTAGGGAAAACATCAATAGAATTAGGTGCAGGTACGGGGATAACGGGGATTCTGGCCGCCATGTTGGGGTCAAAGGTTACATTAACAGACCGGAAGCTGGCTTTGGACATTATGAAGACTAATGTTGTAGTAAATCTCAAAAACTTAAAGAAACATAAAATGTGTGAACAATCAGATAGCACAGTCATATGGCATACGTGTCATATATCTGAAAGAAACGTGTGCAATCATTCATTAAAAGATTTCTTTTTACTCAGCAATGATACCAGTTCCACTCTTGGATTGAAAAGTCTTGAGATTAAAGAACTTGAATGGGGTCACAACCTGCAGGGATTCCCTAAGTATGACGTCATAATAGGAGCAGATATCGTGTACCTAGAAGAGACTTTCCCAGCTCTGCTTGACACTTTGGTGCATCTTTCGCATTGCGACAGTTGTGTTCTTCTCTCTTGCAAGATAAGATACCAAAGGGATAGACGGTTTTTGAAAATGTTCAGACAACAGTTTACCGTGGAAGTGTTGCATGAAAGTGAGCTTAGAGATATAAGGATTTACGCGGGGAGGTTGAAAAGCTGTGTTTAAGGTTAAAGAAGAATGAATGTTGATAGCAAAGCGACAGAAAGCGCCATTCATATTGCTGTGTGCCATCTTTCACATCTATAATGTACAATGATACATATTTTATAGGATATATTATAACTTTCGTCGCTTTATTTTACTACAGAGATCTCATATAAATGATTTTGTAAATTGAGCGTGACGTCACGAGGTCACAGACAGTCAGAGGCTAAGGGGGAAAAAGATTTGTTTTGCGCATGATTTTTCTGTACAATATATAGATCTAGTAAAATTCGGCGACAAAAATGCTTAAATAACTTTGTTAATCATAATCTGTTATTTATGAATTTAAGTCACCACTTGTAGGGAAGGTGTAATAATGCACAGCTAAAAGAAGAGATTCATTTGACATTAAACAGCACCTGAAAAGCCTCTGTAAATCCTATGTAAAATATGTAAACAAAAGGTTTCCGCTATGACAGATTTTTTACCGGATTTAGAGGGGGTTTAGATAACAGCTATGCACGCTGAATTAATCTTTTGTCTTCAAATATGGACTACTACACTTGTTTTACAATAGGTGACTTAATCCCATTCTATTCTATTCTACGTTATTAACTACTTTTTATTGGCATCTCCGTCAGAATTTCCCTGTCTGTAATTGATAGATGCTAATGGAACGGATTTCACACATTGACTTTCAACTAATATTTGACGAACTTATAACTGTTGGATTTATTATTTCTTGGTGTCAAATCAGTCGCATATTGGTCTTTTGTCATTCACTAATGGTTTGAAAGTGGATGATTTTGATGCAACGGTATATTTGCGGGTTTTATTAACTAACCCTAGATTTTCATTCATTCTACTATAGCCAATCATGCGTCCATAATGCAAACTTCTCACTCTTGACCTCGGACTCATGAGGTCACTTCTATTTACGAAATTGCTTATGGCACACCTGCCTTTAAACACAATGGGCCCATGCTAAAATGAGGGGTAGATACTCTTTGTAAGTTCATTAAAACATCATTAAAAACGGGTGTACACGTGTCCAATTAACTACAGCGTGTTCCGTGCAATGTCCCATATCAATTATGCACTGTGTAAATTAGTGTCCGTGTCCGCATATCTCCCGGTGACAGGCTAGACGTTGATTACGCTATAAATATGAGTTGGAGGGTATGCACGTGTTAAAATGAAAAAGCCGGTATCTAAGGGAAAATGCAACTGTCGAAATAAAAGATTATAATCTTTGTTATTGTTTATATAACAAGAAATTCTAATTTACTTCCAATGACACCCCCGGGATGACACCACAATGACCTATACATATAGCGGATCTTTTAATAGGACAATGTGAAATCATGTTCAAATTTTAAATGAAAAAGCCCATTCGCGAGGTTTGACGAGGGGGGTATATCCTTAATGAAAAAACATTCACCATTTTTTTTCTCTAAATCACCAGTCACCAATACATTTCATTGTCTTTCACCAATTCCCAGGAACTGTAATTGAATAGGTTGCATCACATTTTCATCATATTTCACACACTTAAGTACATGTAATTCACAGATTAAGGGCAAATAACCAATCACAGCCTTTGTAATTAGCGGATCACCAATCACCAATAATAATACAGTCGATTCACCAATCACAATTTGGCTATATGACCCGCTCTTTCAATGCTACGCAAAAGGTCGGGCCACAATAAAATACATCTGACGATTACTAGTCAAATGTAAATTATCTATTTTTAGACACTAACATTTCACCATTTCCTGTTGAAACAGCGTAATATGTATGTAAAACCAACAAAAATAATTTAATTTAAATGCAAGTAATTAGGAGAATACTTTACTCATACGCCCGGCTGTTTGCTGCTTCTATTAAACTCCCCTTTTTGCTGAGATATACGGGTACCATTGTGTCATGCATGCGGGTAACCATAGATTTTTCATCATTTTAAGTTTTATGGCTTCATAAAACCTATTGCTGGTTGCTAGTTCCTCTTACAATTGGTTCATCCCTAGAATTACTCATCATTCAGCGTCATAAAGGTTACAAATTATATACAGTATTTGCTAGAGCGGTGATCACATTGTTTTATGTGAAAGAATTCATCCAGGTATAGTACTGAACGCATGCAACCTTATAGACATTTAAGGGTTATCATATTGGGTTGGGTGTGATATGAGAAATATATCTGTAGAGAATCACGTGTGAGCGCAAGCGAACGAGTGATTCTCTACAGATATGATATTTCTCATATCACACCCAACCCAATATGATAACCCTTTTCTCACACTCCACCATAAAATCATATCAAAAACATATTTATTTTATTCTTTAAACTCAAACTATGCATTTCAATGTCCAAGTGCGGTATATGCAAATCAGTTTGCAACATAAAAATGTACTCAATTCAAGAGATGGTTAAAAGGTCACAAACACGGTCTATGCATATAAGTAAAGTCATTTTACCCACCCTTGTGGGCCGCTACATCTGAGAGGGGTAGGTTGTATCTTTAAATACATATTCTACTTCTGAAACTCTAAAAAACTTTTTTAAAAACTTTAAAAAACAGATATTTTACTGCTAGTGAAATAGAATAAAGTTGTGATGTAAAACAGAATTAAATAATGTTTGCACCAAAAAATTGAAAATAAAAGTTTTAGCCAAAGTCAAACAACCTGGCCCCCCTCTCAGATAATCAACTTGTCCAGCCATCTGAGAGGGGTAGGTAGTTTTTTAGAATAAATATTTTACTTCTGAATATTTTCAAAATAAACATTTTACTGCTAGTGAAGCACAATAAAGTTATGATATAAAACGGCAAAAAATAATGTTTGTTCCACAAAGTTGAAAACAACTAGTTCTGCCAAAGACAAACGACCTAACCCCCCTCAGATAATCAACTCGTCCTGTGATGAGGAATCATAATGACGCCGCATCACAGCTACACATATCCATATTCCACAAAATAGTTCTTAAGAATAACTGGTATGTTAATTTGTTTTAATGTTTAAAAGGTTATTTTGTTTATATAATTAACTTAGTAACATACAGTCCAAAATACATAAAAACATCTTAACGAATACTATAGCATATACTAAGTATATTGTTTGATTGTTAAAGCTAATTTCATTCTGTAATCTATATAGTAGCCAACTGTTTTCGTGAACACCGACTGCTTTTATGAAAACCAGCCTACTGCATAAGTGAACATTGGCTTTTAAGTCGCTTTAACTTAATCTTTTCAGAAATTTATTATATATATGTTTATCATTATTTTATCTCTTTCTATTGGTATATAAAATTTATTATATTTATTTAATGCTCTCACCGCCTCCTCCTTCCTCCACCGCGCCATCCTCTCCACGTCCTCGCTGTCGTACGCCAGGATCTCGATAGGCTTGGCGTACACGTCGGCCGCGGCACACGCGCGCCGCGTGTCCACCCAGGTGCGCGGCGACGCAGCCGCCGTGGCGGGGAGCGGGCTGTGCACGCGGCTGTCGGCCGGGGAGTTCTCTGGCGAGGAGGCGTGAGCCGGCAAGGAGCGAGAGCGTTGTTCACAGATAATTCATTAACAAAAAAGTAAGTATGAAGTGTGAAGTGCGATGTCCCTGCGGGGCTTTCGTATATTAGAACTGTGTTGCCAGTTCTTGTGTGTGATAACATGAAGCATGCGTCTATATTACTCCTGGGATTTCCAAGGTAGGCTTACAAACAATGCTGTCATCTAGTACTAGGGGTTTATTTGAGGATGCACATATTCATATCCGAAGCAGGCCAGCAAGTAGGTCATGGATATGGATAAATACAATGCATGGTATATTGCTTCAGTTTAAACCGTATATCCAATTTATTATGTGGCTTTCAATTCATTTCATTGCATAGAAATAATTACATGTCCTGTTCTGGCACGCGTCAATTTTGTAGACACCCAACACTATGATAACCTTGTTCGTTTCTTATTGTTATGATGTATATAGCTGAAATATTCATAAATACGATTTTCCAAAATGTGGCAATGTGAAAATGGTTGTAACGGCTGTGAGTCTGTGTGTCTCCTTGTCACGTTTAGCCCACGTGAGGCCTTCTATTAAAATACCAACCCTGTCCGTTTTCTGGGATCTTTAAAGCGTGGCAGAAAGATTGATACTTGTGTATTCTCCTTACGATAGAATTAAACATAGTCTACCAGTAATGTTTAACGAACCGAACTTTTGCCAAATGTGTGATTTTCTTGTTGGGATGCCAAATGCATATCTAATATAGGATGTGATTGATCGTTGTAGCTTATGTCATAACAATTATCCATACTACCCCTACTACCCCTAAATGAAGTTGGATCGAAATATTTGAAATGCCGAGAGTGGTATTATTCTATTTTAATAAAGACTTATCCTTTTCTATCATGTGTCTAGATGAACAGAGTATCGTAATGATTATCAAACATGTTGAACGGCCAGGCCACTGCTGAATTGGTTGTAATGGATGTCTGACATGTCAAACATTTTCTATTGTCTCCGTACTTCCTCAATACCGTAATTTTCCCGTCCTTTCACAACATTCATGATTCCCTCGTTCTCCAAGAGTTTTTGGCAGTGGAGAGGCAGCACTGCAGAAAGTGCCATAGGCTTTAGAGTTCAATATTTGAATAAAAAAATGAAAATGATATTGTAATTTTTTACCCATGCCTATTCACGTTTAAGTTTATAAAACACACAGTAAACTGACCCCATGCATGTGGGCCCATGGTGTATGTGCTAGCCATACGTATTTCGAGTGCATTCAGAAGCTTCTGCCCTCTTTGAAATCCTGGCTTTGCCATTGGTTCATTTCTCTAGGGGTTATCCTCTATACCCGAATTTACCGCTGTGTGGATGTGCCAAGGCTTCAAACGAATAGCATGCACACTGGCACCAAAATGGACACCCGTCACAGTGGACACCTCTCTTAGTAGTTTAATGTAGTAAATTAAGTCTGTCTATACTTTCACAGTATATAAGATATCCTTCAATGAAGTCATCTAATCTACTAGTGGGTTCTGGTTTTGACATAATTAATTAAAATACTTTCATAGGACGATGTGTTGACCTGGCTTTGAAAGGGATTTGTTTGATTATACACGATACCTGTTATCCTTGTACGCTGTATAATGTGTAGGGCTCATAGGCAGATCCAGGTTTATTGGAAAAAGGGAGGGGGCGCACTTAAGGAAAAGTGGGGGGGGGGCGCACTTTCGGGATTTCATGAAAACCCATATGAAAATGAAGTATTTTGGTGGGAAAAGGGGGTGGGGGCGCCCCCTGTGCCCCCCTTGGATCTGCCTATGGGCCTATAGCAGATACTAACCCCACCTCCGTCTTTTGGCCTATTGATCTGCTACAAAGATATGTCATTCAACTTTATCAAATCACCTGTATCAATACCTGTTTGCACCGCTGCCATTTTCCCTGTGCAAAAGTCTGATTCTTCCACAAGTCGGAGCAATTTGTATTACCGATTCCACCCCCACCCCTCCCTCTCACGAGGCAATAGCTATTTACCCACCACATTTGTCCCCCTTAACTCGCCATCACCTCGTGGGCCGTCTCCCCCGCTATGCAGACCTCACCGCCGGTGTGTCTCTCCGTCTCACTGACCATTGACCCAATCACCTCCCGCCAGCCCTTTGCCTTAACGACCATATCATTGTTTTTATGCTCCAGAATTATATAATTATGTCACATAAATCAAACCGGATACAAATTTGAAAAGCATCTGTATCCCTACTTGACAAAGGTACACTTTCATTTTTAACATAGGAAATTTTTGCCTTCTTAACCAATGTCTGCATCTTCACCCATCATATTTTTTGCCTCCTCGGTTTTGCTCTCTTGGCCACAGACCTGAAGTGTCAGATGAACATTGCAAGTCACCCAATCCACATAATATACAACCTTGACCTGCATCCTTGACATGAGCATTATACTGAGGTAAACCCAGCACCACAGATTAGTTAAAACGAATCTGTGCCAGCCCCATGTGTCACAGAGGGTGACTAATCGACCCTTTAATGTGCCACGCTATTCACTTCTTAGGGAACTCGGCTAGCCGTAATGGTTGGGTGGCGACTTCACTTGTTACCTGTGAACACGGCCATTTTGTCTCTAAGAATTGTCAATAACAGTCATGACCATGGAAATTTCAAAAAGAGTTAAGCTTTTGCTAATTCATATAGTGGCAATGTTTGCGGTAGTAGGAAGTGCTATGTCAATGTGCTCAGCTCAAGTACTGGATGGAGCTATCCCGGATTTTGAACTCAATTCTTCCAGATTCTTTACAACTTTTCTTTTTGCAATATTAATGGTGATTTGCAACACTGATAGGTATGTTACATACATATATAATAAAAATATTGCAATGTGAAAACATTGGTATAAATATGTATAGAGGATACTGCTGTATCCTAAGAATTTTCAGATGTTAGCAGTGGTGAAGATTACGCTTTGATATAAATATACTTGGATTGCCCTGTACTAATTTTGCGGGATTCTTTAAACTTTCTTTTCATTAATATATATGGTGCCGTTGATGTTTATGCAGAGCAATTGATTCTCTATCCAATAGATATGTTTATCATTCTATTTTAGGCCCTCCATGTGGATTACAAGACACAACATTCCATATTTGACCTTCATGGTTTTCTCAGCAACAATGGGCAATTTGGGTTTCTATGCAGCAGCCAAGTACCTGGCTGTAGGAACGTCAGTGGGAAGCCATACTGCTTTTTGTGTCTGTCTGTCTGCATTAGTGGCTGTATGGAAGCGGAAACTTACAGTATTAGTTGGTATATCAGCCATAATGTCGGTTCTAGGAGTACTTCTCATCTCCCAGCCATTATTTCTGTTTGAGGATTCTGGTCTGTTCAGAAATCCCCCAACCAATTGGACCAGTCCTTGTAAAACACTGTACAGTGAGGATATGGTGAAGACCATGGACTTTGAGCGTGTCAACTCATCGATAGTAAAAAATACTACAAATGATGTTTTAGAGCATCACATATATACACATAATAATAGTGCGGATGGGATAAAATATGAATTCAAGCATGAATGGAAAGGATATGTGCTACTACTGGCAGCTGCTGTTGGTGTTGTAACAACACTTGAATTGGCCACCCATATACAAAAAGAAGTACCTGTGGATATACTATTATTCTGGCATTCGTTAGCCACCATGATTCTGTCAATACTAATAAATGTTTTAGTGGACAAAATTGTCATAATTAAGGACGGATTCTGCATTTCCATGGTGATTGCTCACAGTGTTGGTGTGTCAGTATATACAGTGAGTGTCATTTGGCTGGCCAAATACATGCTTTCTGTTGTTCAAGCCCTCACATGGAACTTTGAGTTCGCCTTGCTCATGGTTGCACAGAATACGTTCATGGGTCACATCAACCCGGGTCTTGGCAACTGGGTGGAGTGGCTAGGTGGTGCTCTGTGCTTTGTTGCCGCTGTTATGGGGCCAGTTAGTGCATTGAGAGAAAGCATGGCCACTGAGAAAGAACATTATGACGATTTGGATAAATTGAATGATGGGGATAGTTATGAAGAAACAACAGCGTATTGAGAGCAGCAATGGGCGCAATACTAAGTATTGCAAGTATTGCAGTATTGCAAAGCCTCGCAATACTGTATTGCAATATTTTTCGTAAATGCAATAGAATATTGCAAAAGTATTGCAATACATTTGGAAAGCATTGCAGTATTGCGCAATACTTTGCAATACTTTTGTAGATTTTTATTTTTTATTTTTAGAATTATTTTAGTATTATCTAGAGGTCTATGATTCTATTACCAAAATTATTTATGGTCCAAATTCAATAATTGAAATACATACTTGAATTCCTCTCTCCAGTCCAGCGCGCAACGGACATCTCAGATTTTACCAGATATCAGTCGTGAACTGCACCCAGGGTGAACACTGATCACAGCCCAATAAAATACATAAATGATTCTCATTTAGAGCTCGGCTTATCTCCTTGTGATCTTAGCCTGTGAGGTCAATCCGATGTACAAAGTTAGATCTAACTTTATAAAGTTGTTATTTTCAATAGTTGTGCATACAAAATGTTTATGATTTACTTAGAAAATGTTCAAGTTTGATTTATTTCAGAATTTTTGATCATCTAGTATATTGGTTGGGGAATAATTGATTTATTCCTGTTTACATATAATTTATGATTAAATGTTACTTAATAGTAATTATATGTGTTTATAAAATACGCACGTTTCATTGGTAACTGTTCATTCGTGTTACAAGGAAACAATTTGTAATCAAATACATTGAAGTTAGTAACATCTTGCTCAAGTCAACTTTTTTCACGTATTTTAAAAGAAATTTATAGAATTAATGCAAAGGACTTATACAAACATAAATAATGTTACACAAAATAATGATAAGTTTCAAAATGTCAGACACGATTTGTTATTAGAAATAGATAGTGAGCTGCATATAGAAGGGTGCAATTGTAAAGATAAAACAAAAAAGTGTATAGCTGATTGCAAAATATACTGTAACCTAGATCATGACCAATCTGAACTAGAGATTATCTGTAAACCCAACTTCATAGCTTCACGGTATATTTATGTAAGGGATATTTTAGATGACAATGGTAACTTTCGAGATATCATCCATGAAAACTTAGTTAACCGTGCTACATATTTAAGAACAATATCAATGCTTATGTCTGCTTTAAAGCCTTTTCGAGATATTCGTTTTTCAAATGAAAAATATGATTTCATACATCATGAAAATATATTATGTGGCAAAGCAAACAGTAAAATATATTACAACCTTCTCAGGAAACAGAAATGTTCAGATTCTAATGCACTGGATAAATTGAATAGAACATTCATTAATGATTATTTTCAATGGAAATTATATATAACATGAAGATTAGAAATCAATTTGAAATGTCAATTTCTGAATTTAACTATAAGTTAGTCTATTCATTATTACCTACAAAATCAAATCTGTTTAAATGGAAAAAAAGTGATAATCCTACCTGCATATACTGCAATAAGCTACAAGACTCTTTGCACCTTTTATACTACTGTGAACATTTGGACAACCTTTGGATTTTGATTTCAAATATTATTTCATTTCAAATTGAGGCACACCATATAATATGTTGTAATGAGATTTCGGATACAAAAATTAAAATTATCTCATTAATAAGCTATATAAATATAAAAAAGCTATCTAATTGATAAAGAAAATAATCTTGTTCTACCTATAAATGACTATGTCAAGAGTGAATTGGTTTATAAAAATTCCTTGTATGTAAAGTGTGAAAATAATAATCATGACATAATATGTGAAATTATAAATAGCCTATAAGCCTCGAAAGTATGTGACGAGGTAAGTTTAAAAAATTTCTAAATTATTATTATTACATTTTTTAATGTCTTTATTTAAGAGACACTATTATTATATCATAAGATTCTTCCAAATTACCTATTTTTTCCAACTTATTTAATTTTCTTAAATGAACTTCAGAGCAATTTTTGATGTATTAATATAGATATATGTGTGTCTGTGTGTATGTGTGTGTACGTCTATGTACATGTATTTATATGTGTGTTTATATGTATGTGTGTGTGTGTGTGTGTGCGTGTGTGTGTGTGTGTGTGTGTGTGTGTCTGCTTTCTGTGTGTCTGTGCGTGCGTGCGTGCGTGTGTGTGCGCATGCGTGTGTGTGTGTGTGTGTGTGTGTAACTGCATGTATGTATGTATATGTGTATATATGAATATGTAAGTACATGGGTGTATGAATGTATACGTATCTATCAAAATTCTGCAAAATTAATAATTCATAAATTTGTATTTGATGATTAATATGATATTCTTTTCCAATTTATTTAATTTTCTTAAATGAATTTCAGAGCAATTTTAATATATTACCGGTATAATATATATGTATATATGTGATTTACATAATGTCTGACTTGAAAATAATCAATTCTAGTTGTTAGTTAGAAATCTTTGAATGTACTTGCTGTAATGAACTATTATCTGAGTATATAATGTAATAAATTATTTACATTTTTAAAAAAATCTGTAAACCCAAGTTAAATGTTCTGCTTTGACCTCAATTGATCAGGCTACCCTAATAGGTTAATGATAGAGTTGACATTAAGAGATTGTGGTCACCTCAAAGATGCGTTATATTAGTGGGACGCAGTGGGGGTTGATTATGCGTGAAGTGAGAATTCTTGGATGGCCGCCAAATTTCCGTTGTGCTTTCATTTTCGAAACCGCAAAAATGTTTTGTGAAATTGAAAAATTACGTTTTGGTACTGTAACGATACCATTTCAGTATGAACGTAGTGAAACAGGCCCCAAGGTTTATTGTAAGGTTTACCATCGTTATCGCGTCATATTAATGCAACAAGCTACACGAACGTTCAATTGGATACACTGTTACACACATGATTACAACATTTGAATGAAAACTCATATTGCGCAGTCGACATGGCTACACACATTGACCTAGTCGTCGGGTTGTCGGACGGGGGTTGTACAAAAGCTTTGTCGGCCAAACTAGCACTTTTAGTGTAGGCCCATTTGTAATTTCGAGTTTTTTGTTTGTTAAAGGCAAACGGTTGATTGATTCTTATAAAAGATGATATAAGCTTCGAAAAAAATAGGGTGACATTTTATTTTTATTCGTGAAACGCATTTAATCCCCCAGAATTTCCGTGCAGCTCAAAACTTATTTAACTAATGAAATGTTGGGCGGTCTTCGAGGAGGTATGCGCGGTAAATTACATGACATTGCATTATTTAAAGCTTTATCAGAGGTGCGTTAGAGATACTCGAGATGTCCAAATATGCTCAGACAAAGCTCATTTACCCATAATTAAGTTTGGTGGCCAACGCTCATCAAAACACATATTCATCCGAATCAAAGGGGGGCGGGGGCTGAATTATGCATCGTTGAAGAAGACACGAAATTCTAATGCTCGTGATGATTAAACCCCCGAAGGTGCCCTATCTTTGTGCCCCCACCCCCATCTTCCATATATAATGTTAGCCCCTCTAAATAACTTTGTCACTTACAACATTTAACTGAAAGATCTCAATTTAAAATTTCAAGTACTTTTTCATCAGTATTTTTACAAGGCAGTGCAATATTCACATACCTATCACAGCTGAACAACATCATCAATATCACAATAAGAAAAGCTGTGATGAATCTGCAAGAATTGAGTTGGAAGTCCGGCATAGCTCCATCTAGCACCTGCGCTGAGCACATAGCCACGGCACCTCCTGTCACTGTTAACACTGCCACTGTTATACATGTAGTTAGCAAAAGCTTAACTACGTTTGGCACTTCACATACCTCGATTGCACTCTTTCTAAACAACATGTTGTTAGCGTCTTATAACGCATGAAGTAGTAATGACACACAATGTGTTGAGTGGTCAATGATTTTATAGTGCCGAGTACCCCGCCTCTCTTTCCTTCCCCACTGCAACAGTGACTGCGCTGAAGCGGAGAGACCGTGACGCGAACCCTTATCGAGGGACACATTCCACCTTGCAGGCTTGGTCGCCGTAAGGCGTCTTGAGGTCTGCGGCGTCTACGGCGTATTCCGCATCCAGTGACAAAGGTACAGTTGTTGGCACATACGCACGGGCTCCGTCCGTTATGAGTGCATCGGCACAGGTAGTGGCTTTTATTGAGGTGGCCGTGCGATCAACTTGCATAGAACGTGCGATGTGCTCGCGTATAACTTACGTTCTACGCAGCGTGTGATTACTAAAGTACGGGATACGCACGTGCATGGCACATGGAACGCACGGTCCCAGTACTGTGTCTGTGCCGACAACGTGCGGGTAAATTCTCTGTGTTTAACGAAATGTCTCCGCACTGCCTCCTTACGGTCAGACCATGACGTAGGGTGGTCGTAGAAGGAGTTTTTCTACGGTCACCGTACTGCCTTGAAAAAACTCACGTCTGCCGTACTGTACACCCACGGATCCTCACGATTTCTATGCGTTTTTGGAATTAGACTGGCTGTAGACCCACCTTGCGGCGTAATGTGCCCTATGCATTAAGAAATCAAAGTCTTTGCCTGTTTGCCTATTTTGGAGTATTCCTAAATGAATACACGTAGAAACACGTGTTTCGTCTATTCACCCCCTCCCCCACCGAGCCTTACTCCCCCAGATATGCACTGACAGTGACCCACCTCGCGAGAGGTTACAAACATTAAAGTAAGAGAAGACCATTCAGCAATTCTCCGAATCTGTCAAGGCTACATTTACAGGTATGTGCTAGATAATGTATGAAGTACGTTGAGGTTGGTATTAAAAATCTAAGAACCTGCAGACACCGCCTGAAGCAGATGTCATTGAAGGCCTTATCGAAGGCCTTGTTGCAGGCCTTGTTTAAAATCATAGATTCTGATGAAAAATTGTGTTAAAAGAAACAATGGAAAATGCTAGTGAACATGTAGAAAAAATATACCAATGGAACAACATATGTTTTAAACATTTATAGCGTCAGTATATCACATTTATAGACCAGTGGCAATTTTCAGGAAACCCACCTAAATACGGAGTAACCCCTCCCATCGGTACAGCAATTTCTAATATGATTTTTTTCATGCAGTACAGGATGGTCTACTAAGAACCAGGAGTTATAATTTTTGGAAATGTGCCAAAATATGTTTTATCAGCCATTTAAAAATGGCCGCCACGATTTCAGGAAATCACACGACAGAATGATTTTATCTCGATATTTTCTCAATACAATAACCTATACTGTTCTAATTGCACATGATCATAGACAATTGAGAGATGTAACTACATCTAAAATAAATTTTGGATTTCATTGAGGTCAAGGTCATTTTAGTTGACCTTGAACTCGAAAAAATTAAAAAATGAACGGTTTGACCTTAGTAGTACTATCAGTCTGTTTTTAGATATAATACATAACATGTTATGAATATTTGAGCCTGCCAACGTAATGGCAAATCTATTAGCATCATTTTAGTGTATGAATGATGTATCTAAGTCTTTTAATGCATGAATAGCTACCATTTTAGAAACGACATACTTTTTATTTCATCATTCTGCCAACAAGCATCATTGAGACTATATGGCGTGATGTATGAAGCATATCACTATTGATCTTTTGTATGTAGCAGAAAGATTTAAAAAAAATTGGGACCAGCACACCTAGGGATTTTTCTTTTGACAATAACAAATACTGGAAAGCCTGTCACATCAAATTCAAAATGGCGGTCATTTTCCAAGATGGCCGCCACTTCATGCATAAAAAACGCAATATGACAAAGAAGATCAATCCTGAGCATACATTTCATAGCATAATTGTAACCAACATGTACATTTGGTAGATTCTTCATCAAGATGAATCATTTTTTTCATTGATTTCTTAATCTATTACCTTGCATTTGCAAGAGAATGCCAATTACCCCAGCGATTCTTGTTCTTCCTTTGTTCCTAACGGGACATATGAATCAAATTCGCAGTGTCAATAACTAAAAATATGTGAATTTTATATTGACATAAATTGTTATGCTTTTCAAAAACACTTTCATGGCTCTCTATAACAAATATAGGTAACATGATCAAGACCCCTTCCAGATAACAAGGGAATAGTATTGTAATATTATAAATCAATAATATTAATCTGGGGAGGATGCTTGCTCTATGCAGTACCTGGCATATAGTACTTATGTGAGCAAAGTAGGTAGTGTAGGAACCCGGGGCAGATGGACTTTAGCGTCCATCCTAATTAGCTAGGCATTTAAATAACTTAAATTGCCCCCAGTGCAGTTAGGCTACGTCCCTCGCTCACGCTCTCGGTTCTGACGTACGACGTACGTCCCCCTGTCCTGTAATTCACGTATCTGAAGTCACCGGACATGTCACCGATTAAAAATCTTGTTGACAGTTCAGTTTCACATGATTTGTGGGAGCGACCACATTGTTAGGGACCAGCACCTCCAAATCTGTTGATTTGGGGCCTTATACGCTATTGAGACTGCAATGTAGATATACGTGGGCACCTCCATGCACGCATATAGATCTGTTTCACTGATTTCTGTGAACTGTACAAGGCCTACGAGGCTCGTGTCGCCAGCACTAGTGTGAAGTCCCTCACGAGAGGGCTGTGTCAATCTAGCCTGGTGGTGGGCTGGTAAACATACCAGTCCACACGTTCAAACCACTGGATAGTAAACGAGGTTTGTAAGTGCCTCGCAGGTTTTATTTGTAGGTTCCACAGTCCAAAAAGCTTACAGCTTGGTGCAGTGACCAGGATCTGGTTGACGTGTGGCACCGCCTCACCGCAAGCCGTGATGGCAAGTAGCCCCGAGCCTGCCCACCATGGTACGGAACGTGCTTTCACGTGCTGACCACATGGACTCAACTCTCGCGCGACGGCTGGCGAAAGCCACTTAGACTAGGAGCCTGGCGCGGGGAGCCCCAGGTACATAGGTTGCACCTGTGAGCCCAGGGGCACCCTGACTAGCATCGCTACGATGACCACGGGTCAACGCTTGACCAGCAGTCCCGTTTACGGACACTTGTCCGTGAAAGCAAGAATTCCCGGGCCAGCTGGGATCGCCACTGGAACATGGTCTGAGCTTCGCTCCCATGATATCAGGGGTGCCCCAACCCTTGTTCCTGCCACGGGGATGACCTCAGTGATCGGTCGCGACTGGCTGTCCTCCATGACGACTGCAACAGCTGAACGTAGAGGCGTAACCACTATGACCTCCGTCCACCGTGCACCAGGGGCCTGTTTCACTAAGCTATTTACTTTTACGTCCATACTGAAACGATATCGTTACACTGGTACCAAAACGTAATTTTTCAGTTTCACAAAACATTTTTGTTTGTGTTTTCGTCAAAACTTGACGATCCTCGTTGATTTTTCTCACTCGAAAATGGCTGCGAGAACTGTAAAAAAAAGGGCCGTAAGTACATAAATTCATTACAGAGGCCACCAAGAGACCAAGAGAACATCATGTAATTGGCGATTTGTGTTTCTGTGGGGGTGGGGGTGGGGGAGGCTAAAGGGGGGGGTCACGAAGAACGAGAACAATGCTCCACGTTTGTAGACCATTACAAAATGATGGACCTTCATCAATACATGTGACTTAAAACCTTCTGTGACGACCCTTTGAACAAGTTTGAAGCAGTTTACGGTGATATCAGATAAAATGCAACAAAAGAATACCATGCCACTTTGTCCCTCGATATCTGGTCTGAACTGGTCATGGCCAAAATGTACTTATACGGGTGCAAGGTCGTCACAACCAAAATCTTCACTTATCGGTGCTAGGTCGCCTGGTCATCTAGAAGCGAACTCTGCACTGAAACATGTTTTTAGTCACGCTGGTTGGGTTAACACCCTGTTTGGGCTGACCTCCCCGATTGCTCCACGTGTGTGGACCATTAGGGACGGTGCAATATTTACCAGGAAGGGGGACCGGTGCATTTGGTAGGGGGACAGGTACTTTTTTCAAGGTGCAAAGTAGGGGGACCGGATGATTTTTTCATTCTCGTTGGGAATGGGACATGTACTTTTTTTTCAGCTGCTGAAATCCCACCTCGACGTAAGTGAATCGGTACAAATTAATCACACGAATATTCATGGGAGGGGACGCGGACTTTTTTGTGAATAGAGGTCATGGGACATCAGTTTTTTTTTCATCACATCAGCAGGGGACAAGACCTTTTTTCAGACAAGTTTTTCTATACGCACCGGTCCCCCCGCCTGTTAAATATTGCACCGTCCCTTACAAAATGTCTATCCTCCCTTTGGTTAATGCCGTGATGCACCAGTTCTCTTTAACAATTGCGGAATCATGATATTTTGATATTAATTGACGTGTTTTTGCGTGTGCATGTATTACTGTGTAAGTCACTATCAATCAGACATATGTTTAAACTGTCAATTTGCATGCATACTTTTATTTGATTTCTTTTAAATTATACATTATCAGAAACTATAAATTGTAACTTAGTAACAATTTGTGAATTAAGTCCACGTGTGTCCATTTAGTGATTTAGTGCTCAGATTAAGAATGTAAAGCAGAAAAGAAATGTGTGTCAGGTTTAGGCATGAGTCTCGATTTGTTAAGAAGAAAGTTATCTTTTTTCCACAATGGCCATTTTATATAATTTCCACCCCCAACCACTCACCAATACCCCCATCAAGCATTTAGTCCCCACCCAATGCAACTAGTGCTGTTTGCCTTAACAAATATCCAGGGTTCAATCTAGTTTATAGTATTGTTTATTGTTGAATCTTACAGCTACGGAATTTACTGTTCTTACGGACCTCAGACAAGGGGTGAAACGCCCGTAATTACATTCAGATCGTTCACGTAACCTCATCCGCAATAAGCCATTTCGTAAATAGAAGATCAGATGAAAATGGTGATAAGTTTGCGTTATATATATATATGGACGGGTGATTTCATTCAGTAAAATGAAGGAAAACAATAGGTAAGCACAGAAACCTAGCAAAAAAAACGTTACATCGAAATCATTCCCTTTCAAATCATTTGTCAATGATAAAAGACCAATATGCGATCGATGTGCCACCAAGACATAATAAATCCAATAATTATAAGTGTGTCAAATATTATTTGAAAGTCGGAGATGTGTGAAAATGTTTACACGTGCGTTTTATTTCCTTCCATCGGAAAATTCTGACGGAGATGCCGATAAAAAGTACTTAATAACTTAGTTAATTCTCTCGGGAATTGAATATTAATTCACCTATCGTGAAATAAGTGTAGGAGTCCTTATTCGAAGTCAAAAGATTAATTCTGCTTGCATAGATGTTATTAAACACCCTCTAAATTCGGTGAAAAATCTCTGTCATGGCCGACACCCATTGTTTACATTTTTTACCCGGGATTTAGAGAAGCTTTTCAGTTGCTGTTTAATGCCAAATTAATCTCTTCTTTTAGCTGTGCATTCTTATACCTTTCCTACAAGTGGTGACTTGATTTTATAAGTAACAAATTATGATTACCAAAGTTATTCAAGCATTTTTGTCTCCGAGTTTTACTATATACTGTATAGAAAAATCTTGTGCAATACACATCTTATTACCATTGACCTCTGACCTTGTGACGTCACGCGCAATTTACGAAATCACTTATCGCAACTCCCTTTCGTTGACGTAAAAATGATAGTGAAATAGGCCCCAGGGATAGCCTTCTAGATGTGGACTCTGTGTTGAGGGAGGAAGCCGTAGCGCCTACCAGCAAGGTAGGGAGCCCACTCAAGGAGTCCCCTGCCCGCCGTGCACCGCGAGCCCTCGACCGCCACTGGGGTGAAGCACTGGCCCGACTTCCAGAGTGGGCCCGAGTGGGCCCTGTGGATGGCGGACAGACTCACGGGGAGGGCCCAGAGTCTGTTGGTGAATTTGGAAGAACATGAGATGGATAGCTGGGACACACTAGTGGCAACACTGAATGCTCAGTTCAATATCACCCAGGTCGCTGCCCTAGCACGGCAAGCCCTCATGACCCAGCAACAGACAAAGAAGGAGACCGTGGCCGAATACATTAATGACCTCCCACTGCTGGCCTGGCGTGCGTACGCCGACGACATGGCCAAACGTCAGTATACCGTTATGGATCACCTACAGGACAGTCTCGCCACCCCCTCACTCCACCAGTGCTTCAACGCCTGCGAGCAGGAGGAAGGTGACGTCTCCTTCATGGTGTTGCAAAGATGCCTCATCCACCAAGAGAGCAGAGACGAGCCTGAACGCTATTGATCTCAGCTTCTCTCCGCTCAATCGGACTCCGGCGTCAAGGGGAGAAAAATACCACTTCAGAATTATCGAAAAAGACGAGTAACGGTAACAGGAAGCGAGGAAATGCCTCGGAGGCGGGAGCCTCCATGCAGATACGCCAGCTTAAGGAGTCACTGGGGAGTTTGCAGATGACTGTGAATTCCATTGCCACTCCTCCCCACGCTCCCGAACCTGCTACAAACACAAAGTTTTATAACCAGGGGATCGTCTGCTGGCAATGTGGGGACCCAGCTCTCCAAGGGTGAACGTAGGTACCTGCAGGACCGATTCGACCTGCGTAAGCAGTCGTTCGGTTCTCGCGGGATATAGTCATGTGTCAAACTTTCACCCTGGTACCCCAACTGACAATGGTGCATGCAAGATGAATTCAGTATTACACCAGTCTACTCATCACTTGATCCAGCACCAAAGGAGCTGCGTGAAGAAATTCATTTTTTTCTGTACAGACGATCCTTACAATACATCTAAGCAATGCCAATGTGTGTCACGTCATACCTAGCATTGATATATGCACATGTTCTGTTACAGATTGTATGAATAGTGTGCCGAATGCAAATGAGATGGTTGATGATGACAGCGATGATGACAACTAATAAGCAATTTTAACAATAGCCCTTTTACTCATGACCATTGTAAGTCTGGATTGGCTCAAATTAGATCAATATCGTTACATAACAGTGTGAAACCGACCTGGGCTTATTGTCCTTAAAACCATTGCCTTTCAGCCTGGTTTGTGTCTAATGTCAGGCAAGTGAAATCAGAACTGTAGGGCAACAGTTATCAATGCGATTTTCAGAATTCGCATATGATAAACTCTTTCCATTAGTCTTCATGATGACATTCTGTTTTATAATGTAGATAAATTTCAATGCGTTATAACGATTGCCTTTGTCTTTATTGTATGATGTATTGTGTTTTATATGGTTTACAAATATTGTATATATTGTTATAAACTATGTTGATATGCAGACAAAACGCAACACAGTGGTTTTACTAATGGACTATTAATTGATTGAGTGAACTATATACAATGCCTTTCACAACTATCTCAAAATAAACTTGCATTCTCACCATGTTTAATATTGATCATTATTCATATTATCAGATTTTCTGTGTATTTTGTATATCCTATATGACTGTTATTTTGATATAATAGTATACACTAATATTTTGAATCATGGAAAAGTTAGTGTATGATATTTAAATCAGCTAAATCTGTCCAGGCATTCGAATTTTTAGACCTAACGAGTATTGTATCATTGCAATGGCCGTCATCTTGGAAAATGGCGGCCATCTTGAAAATTCTTACAAAACTTTTTTAAACACAGTCACACTGAGAGAGTAGTTATGTCAGTTTGGCTACTAACACCCTGAATTGGAAGATTATTACAGTTACTTGTTTCAATAAAAACTTTGAAAAAAGGACAAAATGAATATAAAAGAGGTCCTTTCGAAAAATGGTTACTGTACTTATGAATAAATTGCTTAGATTAAGCATTCATGCACTGAAATGATGCTAACAGGTGTGGAACTAAGTTGGCAGAATCAAATTATCATAAAGTGTTATGTATCATACCTAAAAACAAAATGATAGTAGGTCAAACCTTGATTGTTTTTCTTTTTTTAGTTCAAGGTCAACTAAAATGACCTTGACCTCAATAAAATCCAAAATTTATTTTATATGTAGTTATATCTGTCAATTGTCTATGATCATGTGCAATTAGAACATTATAGGTTGTTGTATTGAAAAAATATTGAGATAAAATCATTCTGTAGTGTAATTTCCTGAAATCATGGCGGCCATTTCTACATGGCGGAAAAAACATATTTTGGCACATTTCCAAAAATTATAACTCCTGATTCCTAGAAGACCATCCTGTACTGCATGAAAAAAAATGAGGTTAGAAATTGCTGTACCGATGGGAGGGGTTCTCCAAAAATTACCACCAGAAAGCACTCAGCTATTAACAAGTACTTGTATTTTCATTATATGCGTTTGGACTAATGCAGTGTTTATTGGTTGTTATTTGCACGTTGTAATTGGTAAAGATTAAAGTTCTCATTGATATTTAATTGTTATTGACTAGCTATATTGATCTCAATCATAGACATTAATTTACAGATGCATCACGATAAGTGACGTTATATCGCTTCAGCGTTCTCCCACTTCATTCGGAACAGTGGTTGAATCGCAATCACAATTGGTCATTTTTAGAATCTTGACGGTGGATTTCAACAAGATGCACATAAATAACCTCGGTAATTTACTCAGTATCTTATCTTAAGATTCTTACATTAGTCCCTCAAGAACACTCTCATTCTCGAGAGATTGTGTGAGAGAGTGCAAATGCCAGTGACAGATACAGGAAGTGGGCACGGGTCGGGCTTCCATTTTGGCCTACATTTTATTTATGATTTAACCCTTGTTAGTGAGTGATGAAACTGCTGGATTTTGGGGTGTACACATTTGTCGTGAATTGACGGGTAGGGACACGTAGGCTCGAGTCACCGGGAAATCCTGGATCTGCCCCTGCACGTCCACCCTTATTTGAGGACCACACACATTATTAGAACCACTATAAGAGAATGGTGTCCATTTCATGAACAAATTAACTGTATTTATAATGAGTTTGCCCAACATCCAACCTCATCCGCAATGTTCATGGAGATTAACATTTGGTACTATTCCAATTAAAAAAACTCGAGATTTAATTATTGTTGTACAACTTGAAAATTTTGCTTTCTTCACTAAAATGACCTTTACTGTTAACAATGTGTATTAAAACCAGGGTGCAACATAATTGCTGAAATTCTGTTGAAAGTTTTGAATATTTTCATTGAATCTATCTATATATATAAAGGAAGAGGCGATTTTTTGTGTCACAAAAGGCTTTTTAACCACAAGACGTACACACTCCAAATTATGTATGTACAATCAGGACAACTTGGTGTTCGTTATATGTCACATTTCAAACCAAATAAATTGGTTTTAATGATAAAAAACAGAAAAAAGAATTTGTTAGAAAGGTTGCTTACAGGGTCATGTTTGTTAAAGGTACGTAATACGTTAAACGTTTGTATATGTCAAACGTACGTTGCACGTCACACGTACAGTCATACAACAGGGAGCTGGGGAGGGTGGTGATAGCGGTGCATTTTATCTGCTCCGGACCTGTTTTGAAGGGGTCGTTGGCAGAAATTGTGTGTGTATCCATATGGCGGGGGGGGGACATGGCTGGTGTCCATATGGGGTTGGGGTATGGCTGGTGGTGAGGCAGGGAGGAGCATTTAATCTGTTCCAGATCTCGAGGGATGTGGGACAGGAGGAAGGATGGGGAGGGAGGAGCATTTAATGTGTTCCGGATCTCATCTGTTTCAACCCGAGCAACGCCAGGTAAACAGCTAGTCTATATCTATATATATAAAAAGGAAGAGGCGATTTTTTGCGTCACAAAAGGCTTTTTAACCACAAGACGTACACAACTTAAAATTATGTATGTACCATCAGGACAACTTGATGGTCGTTATAATGTCACATTTCAAACCAAATAAATTGGTTTTAATGATAAAAAACAAAAAACAAAAATAGAATGTTTATAGAAATGTTGCTTACAGGGCCATGTTTGTTAAAGATACGTAATACGTTAAACGTTTGTATATGTCAAACGTACGTTGCACGTCAGTTGTGTACAGTCGTACAAGGAGGGAGCTGGGAAGGGTGGTGATGGAGAGATCCGGACCTGTTTTGAAGAGGGTGTTGGCAGAAAGCTAGGGTGTGTGTGTCCATATGGCGGGGGGGCATGGCTGGTGAAGGAGCATTTAATATGTTCCAGATCTCATCAATTTCAACCCGAGCAGCAGCAGAAATGGGGTGATTGAGAAGCACATTTATAATGGTCTACACGTGTTTACCAGGGGTAGGAGTAGCTGGAGGGAGGGATATTAGAGGGATCAAGCATTGTCACATAAATGTCGTGTGTGTATGGCTGTCACATATGGCTGCGGGAGGAAGGTGATGGGGGTGTAATTAATCTTTCCCAGACCTGTATAGTGACGGGAGCTGGTGTAAGGGATGTTGGACAGGGGAAAGAATGGGAAGGGAGGAGCATTTAATATGTTTTTGATCTCATCCGTTTCAACCAGAGCAGCAACAGGAAGGGGTGCGTTAATTATGGACCTGTTTAGATGGGGAAGGGGTAGAGAGGGTTGGGGGGAGAAGGGGGTGGGGTGTAAGGGATGTGGGACAGGGGAAAGAATGGGAAGAGAGGAGCTTTTAATCTGTTCCAGATCTCATCCGTTTCAACCAGAGCAGCAGCAAGAAGGGTGTGCATTAATTATGGACCTGTTTAGATGGGGATGGGGTAGAGAGGGTTGGGGAGAGAAGAGGGGGGGGGGTGGCGGTGGAAGGAAGGGTAGGGATGAGTGGGACATTTAATCTGCTCCACACGTGTTTACCAGGGGTAGCAGTAGCTGGGGGGAGGGATATTAGAGGGATCAATCATTTCCACATTTAGTACATTTAGTGTGTATATGGCTGTGACATATGACGATGGGAGGACGGTTATGGAGGTGTATTTAATGTCACAGACCTGTATACTGACGAGAACTGGTTCGAGGGATGTGGGATAGGAGGAAGGATGGGGAGGGAGGAGCATTTAATGTGTTCCGGATCTCATCTGTTTCGACCCGAGCAACGCCGCGTAAACAGCTAGTTTACTATAAATTAAAATTTGAGAAAAACAAGAAAAAAGAATTTTTATAGAAAGGTTGCTTACAGGGCCATGTTTATTAAAGGTACGTACTACGTTAAACGTTTGTATATGTCAAACGTACGTTGCCGTCACACGTACAGTCGTACAACGAGGGAGCTGGGAAGGGTGATGATGGTGATGGAGACGCATTTTATCTGCTCCGGGCCTGTTTTGAGGAGGGGTGTTGGCAGAAAGGGTGTGTGTGTCCATATGGCGGGGGGAGGGGCGGACATGGATGGTGGTTGAGCATTTAATATGTTCCAGATCTCATCAATTTCAACCCGAGCAGCCGCAGAAAGGGGGTGATTGAGATGCACATTTAATGGTCTGCACTTGCTATCAGGGGTAGGAGTAGCTGGAGGTGGGGGGGTATTAGAGGGATCAAGCTTTGCCACATACATGTAGTGTATGTATGGCTGTCACATATGACTGTGGGGAAAAGGTGATGGCGGTGTATTAATCTTTCCCAGACCTGTATAGTGACGGGAGCTGCTGTGGGGGATGTTGGACAGGGGAAAGAATGGGAAGGGAGGAGCATTTAATATGTTTTTGATCTCATCCGTTTCAACCAGAGCAGCAACAGGAAGGGGTGCGTTAATTATGGACCTGTTTAGATGGGGAAGGGGCAGAGAGGGTTGGGGGGAGAAGGGGGTGGGGTGGAAGGAAGGTAGAGATGAGTGGGACATTTAATCTGCTCCGCACCTGTTTACCTTGGTAACAGTAGCTGGGGGAGGGATATTAGAGGGATCAATCATTGCCATATTTAGTACATTTAGTGTGTAAATTGCTGTGACCTATGACGATGGTAGGGCGGTGATGGAGGTGTATTTAATCTGTCACCGACCTGTATACAGACGAGAACTGGTTCGAGGGATGTGGGACAGGAGGAAGGATGGGGAGGGAGGAGCATTTAATGTGTCCCGAGCAACGCCGGGTAAACAGCTAGTATGCGAATAAAAGAAGAAAAATAATACGTGTATACTAACCTTGCACGGTGACTGTAGTACAATAGGTTGTGTCTTGTTTCTAAATTTGAGAGGACATAAATCTTCATTTAAGGTTACTTGTGAGTGGACAAGTAAAGTCTATAATGTCACCATGCATTATTGACGGTCGATGCATTTTGCTTTTATTAAATAGGGTCTACTATATAATCTTTGGAGATATTCTATACGTGGGAGTGTTCAAGGGCCACAAAAGTGGATCGAAAAAAAGAAACCGATTTCACAATCTTTCAACCATGACCCCATTTTCCACTGACCTACACGAACAATCAAAACTTCTGTTAAGCAAGCACTCGTCAAAATCTACCATTTAAGCACAGGCACAAAGTGCTCTCTCTGACGAGATTTGAGATACAGACCATACTGCTAATGCTTAGGTTGGACATTGCTGATGATTGAACTGACACAGCCGTACGATCCTTGCAGGCGTTGGGGATATTGTCACTTTGTCAGACGTTTTTAGATGTTGGATCACCCCTCCCTCATCCACACCCTGCATCACACACATCGCCCTACCAGTCATTACGATACTGCAATTGTTGTTGCATTCTGGAATGTCAGACTGGGGCTGAACAGAACTGCACAACACACAGTGCTAATGCTGGTATACACCGAGCAATTACGGTACCTATTAGTGTAATCTGGAGATGCGAATGCATCTTATCAAGCATAAGCCTCAAGTCAGCACCACTTACTGCGGGTCTGTGCTGATAAATGACCAGTGCCAGATGACCAATGGCTATTAGCACAGATCAGAATGGTACATATACACTACTGGTCTTAGATTTCAAAGGCGGAGTTTAGCCACAGACATGGCAGACCACACACTGCAGACCAACAATGCAATGAATGTGAAGGAAATATGTATAAATTCGTTGACATTGTGTTCTACTGTGTGTGAAGTTAACAAAGACCAAGTAGACCAAGTTAATTACACCATATATTACTCTCTTGACATGACCTACAGACTCTGAAATAGTAGAATTAACAAATAATGAAATCTAATAACAATTTTGGTGCCCGTGCCCCAATGTAGCTGTCACCTTTGCACATATAGATACATAAATACACAGTGCAAAAAGGATTGCAGATTTGCCTACTGATGAAATATAGATGTATGTCAGAGTTAAGCTGAAAGAGAAACGTATGAACTGGCCACTTACATGTATATCATGAAGGATTACAGTCGACAGCATTTATATGCATTATTAAGGTAAATCTAGATTAAGTATTTTACTGTCAGAAGTCTTTTTCTTTTAATAACTAAAGCACAAGAAATCATTGTTCAAAATGGCATCACGAGAGATTGCAACATTGAATAAACGCACCGCTATGCAAACTCGCACTCATCAAACTGTCAGGAGCTTTTAGAGAACGGAGAGGTCCTCGGGAAAGGAACCTGATATCTTCCGGTGTGCCATTTATTCAAAGAACCCTATTGGAACAGAATGGGAAAAATTGAGTTGATTTTTCACGGAAGATATTGTATTGTTATATAGTGGCGCAGATAATCCAAACAATCGTTCATTTGATTACACAAGCTCCAATTTTGGCTCAAATGTTGTTTTTCCATGTTTGAGATTTAGAAACATATGCTAGTCACGTGAAATTCCAAAATACCGGCCAATTTACCAGATGCACGGGCGCCAGATAGCCCTTTAGGTCCCGGACCAATGAAGAGCCTTCCCCATGCAATTTAATGGGGAACTTGCTTTGGATAACGCTTCACATATCTATCAATAACCCACAGGCTATGGCGTGAGTAGTATGGATAGATAGGCAACTGGTGTGCCTTCAAATTTAAACCAAAAAAATCATATTACATGACCACCTTCCCAGTGAGCTATAGGACTTTAAATGTTAGATAGTGAACATGTGCTGCTCTCCCCATGGCCAACCTGCCATTATACACTGTGTCACAAAAGATGGCAATATATGCACAAGGAAGTATGATCTTTGTTTTCTACATATTATGCTTACCGTTTGGATCCACAGATTGACGTTCAGTCTGGTACATTTTTTGCGCTACACACATGTCCTAGTCACCATACAACAAGAATACAACATGGCCTGGATATTTAAAAAATGGCCTCTGTTATTGTGCTACATCACGTGGCAGCACCTGCACATTGGTCCGGCACCGTTAGTTCACTTGTCTGCTCCACTATGTGTGGCAAACGTAATGTTACAACATTGACTATCAACAATGCGATTCCAGGGTGGTTGCCACCCCGTCTTCCCCATCACCAACTCATGCTCTGTTTTGATTAGACCCACAAACGGAAACCCCTTTTCTCTGAATCACAACCACGCAATCTCCGATGTTCATCCCTATGTTTTTACTGTGCATTTGCAGATGAGAAATGCATGGATAGAGATTTGAGTCTGTCTGTGATGAGACAGTGTGATTATTAATCATGGCCACAATGCCACGACTAAGTGGGTTCCAATATTCGAGACTGTTTAAAGCTAGTTTTACTGGGAAATCCTGGCTATGTCGGTGACTGTTAATGTAAGGTACGGATATGTAGTGTCGGTAGCAGACCAAGTATTCCCTACGCATTTCCGAGTCCATGTGCACTTAAATTGCATTCAACACACGGGCCCGACATCTAAAAATGGTGGGCAGACGGGATGGTCCAAGATCTTTCCAGGTATTTGGACTTTTACTTTCATGAACACATAGTCCCGATAATAGCATAGACATGGACACGGAATCAATCGCGGTAGTGGGTATATGACTCGTTACCGACGTCCACATAATAAGATGAATACTCGTGTACTCTGACTATCTCCATATTAATAATGACTATTCACACACGAACACTGGTGACTGTCAAACTGGGGCGTTGTCTATTACGCGTGCATACTGTGATTATGACACCTGCACCAATATGGCCAGTGTGCCGTTTTGAGGTGCCAAACAAGAATGTCAAAACGCCGTATGTATAGTAAAAATATATGTACCGGGTTTTTTTTTCTTCTCCTCTACTCTTTTCACATCACGCACACAACTCCTGCACGTGCACGAATTTCGTTTCTCCACAGCTGCGCCAGTTGTTGAAATTCCCATAGCATCATAAAAGCTCTCAACCCCAAAGCTCCTAACACGTGAAACGTTTTTGTGATGCGAGTCTTGCCACAGGCACTTACATATAGAACTACAGCATGTTTCTGTATGGTGTACACACTTAGCCAGCCAGTTGACCGTTGACAGAAACAATAGTGCACACACTTGCAGGGACTAGGAGTCCAAGGGGTAAATGCGCCGCCCACACAATTACCCCACGCACACACGCAAGTACACGCACGCACACACGCGCAGACAAACAAAACAAAATTGATAGTTTTATATAATCAATCATCATTGCGAGCTGTTTAATTTGCTCATACAAAACCCATTACATCCATTGGTTACGACCCCGTTTTCAGAGAAGCTGCCTCTGTTATCGCACACTCATAAACAAAGATATTGACGAAAATGAACAATGCACCAACTTTGACCAATTACTGTAGAACAAAGAACTGTTTGAAAATGTAAATGCAGTTGAGAATGCATCACAATTTGTCCATTGAAATATCAGTTTCAGACTGAAATCCATAAAGATCAGCTTTTCGGGAAATGAGGAGGTTTGACAAGGAAGTCCCCGTCTCTTGGTGTATGAAGAGGCCATCATTTGTGCTGATTTAGATTCAGGAGCTATGGTGAATAGGAAATTGGACATTGTATATACACCCACGAACTAGGACGAGACCGATGATCATGAATGACTGTGTAATTGATAAGAATTGCACTTGCGAGTTTGCCACGACAGCAACCATAGTCATGGAGATAATAACAACAACAGCAGCAGCAGCAGCAGCAGCAGCAGCAGCAGCAGCAACAACAAGCAAGCAGCAGTAGTAGCAGCAACAGGTGCAAGCAGCATCGACATCATAATTGATAAATGAAGTAACAGGAAATTGTCACTAAGCTCAGTGAAATGGATGTATTGCTTCAATGGTCACTTTGAAGGACGGGCTAGTAACAAAGAAGTATGATGCTGCGTACCAATTAGTTGATGGCACGAGTAAATTTGAATGTAATTGTACTGTATAAATATAAATATAATCAAACTATTAATCGTAGAACACAAACATGTAGACCGACCTGTGTTGCAAGTCAGGGTTGGGGGCATAGAAGACATGTGGCAGATGGAATGCGGGTCTGTTTGCAATATTAATAATCGTAGTTTCTAGATTTGTAATGATTTGGCTCAAATACGATGCCATTAATGTTTAAATGTTGGATGCTTTAAATGCATTTACTTTCAAACGCCCATGCCCCATCGTGATCTGTCAATGTTCATTAGTCATTTTGCGTCAACATCTGAACAGTTAGTCATTTTACATAACGTCCTAGGCTGCTTTTCAAGCCACGTTTGTCACAGCTAACCGCCGGTTTTCACATGTTTAGTACTTTTACAGCAGAAGAATCTCGGTAAACTTGCATTTATTAAATATTCAAAAGAAAGCTACCTATTCTACATATTTAATGTTTTCTATGTGTCGTGTTGGAATATAAGTCAGTTGTTTTTTAAACATGACACGCATGCAGCGCACGAACCGGAAACATAAGAAAGCAGATATATTACGCAAGACAGCATTTAACGAATTTGCTCAAAACTTTAGTCGTCAAAAGGATATATCTGTGTGTATTTTGTCAGTACTGACTATGTGGTCGGAAATTCCCGGTGCGGCCCATTAGTGAATGTGTGTGGCACGCAATGTGTATGCAGAGGTGCTGAAGGAAGCATCTCCACTGCAAACGATATTTTGTGCCATATTTCCGTGCAGCGCATGCTTCTCTGCACGTACACTACTACCTTGGAACACTCCTTTCCATTTTTAAAATAGTAGAAATATACCTAGATTCTCTCATATCAAAGACACGGCAAAACATTCGATGACTTCTTAAAATAATGAGTTTTATTTCCACCCCAGACATTGGATCATTTGGAATGAAAAATAGTATAGTACATAAATGCATATTATAGTTTGTGTGTAGTTTTTTTATATTGCCAATCTATCTAACCAAACCAGCAATGAATGCTGCAACAGTCTCAAACTCTGTACACATCCAAAGAACCCATTTTCCTTGCATTAACTCCATTGTAAACACCAGGATCACAAAAATATTCACACATGGCATTATACGGATTATTGGTTTACTGCGTATTTGCTCTTAATGTTTGCCAATCCCTTTAAAGAACAGCCATTCCCAATTTTAATTTAAACATTAATTTTAAACACTATTTTTACTATATAGAGCGAACGGGCATTGGAGAGATGCTTCAGAATACATGTTAATGCGTGCACGTTATTAAAACATATTTCTATCAAAATTTCCTATAGTTGCCAAACCCATAGCTGATGCATACAGCTATCCACGTGTAGTGTATTACACCAACGAGACTACATTCACCGTCCGATACCGACCAGCACATGCCACCAAAATAGCGGCCTGTACTTGTAACCAACCATAGAGGCGTCTACGTCTGCAACAACCACGCCATACAGCCACATAAATACTTAATGGATAGGTCATTACTTGTGACTAATGCGGGTTATTACGTGTAACATTCATGTAAATTAGAATGATCAATGTACACAGATAACTCGGGATTTCAATAAATATTAAAACATGCCCTTTGGCAGCATTGATGTACCCTTAAAATACATTACCACAACACTACAGTAGCAATATAGTACACTTTGAGTGACAATACAAGTGACACAAACATTTGAATCAACGAGCAACCCGACGGTTTTGGTTACACGTTCGCTGCACGTACAGATCGCTATTTTCGTGGCACGTACAGGTCGGTTTCGGACGCTAATATTCGATATTATGTTGGTCAGTGCACCAAGATGATGACTGAAGACATAAGTGCCACGTCTTTTAAAAAATATACCGCAGCTGAGCACAGGACAACCAGACGACCACAACAACAACATTAACTCATGGCCAATTAATGCGCTCATTGCCTTAAACAAAAAGCTGTCTTTACTCACGTATTGGCTTGTAAAGGGGCCATGAAACAGCTTGCTGTATATAAATAGTATATAGTTTTGTCACTTTGTCACGTATGCCACGTTTGTCTGGTGGTTGTCTACATGAGCATCTTCACGTCGTCTGGGGAGCTCCTGTGACCTTGACATTGGCAGAAAAAGGTGAACACCTGTGTGTCACTGTAACTATGTATGGAGTGTAGGGCCGCAGAGAAACAGGAGCAATGAGATAACACATTATGAGCTAAGAGAACAGTTGTCATCATCTGGCCTACACTTATATTTAAACCAAAATAAAACACGAGGACCTTTGAAATGTAAAAAAATATATTTTGAAATAAAGTAAATGTTAATATACACTTGCTTGTCAATTTTAAAACAAAATGATGGAGTGTACCTTGGTGATTTGATGGATTTTGTATGGGCGAAGGCTTGCGAGATGCCAACAAACCCATGAAAGTAATATTTTTGTGGCGAAGAGGAGGTCTTGCGCCCCTCCAGCGGAGCCTAATACGGTGGAAATTGTCTTATGCAGGGGAGAAGTGAAGTGTCCTTCAAAGAAAGGTTTACTTTAAAAATAATATACAATTGGCACTGTGCATATGGACACTATTTACTTGTACATACAGACTATTTATAAACGTATTTTAGTGCATTTATACAGTGCACTTTTCTTATCAGACACCTGTCGTATGTGGACATTTTTCACTTCGCCTCAAGGTGTCCAAATAAAACACGCGGGTTCAATGCATAGGAAAAACCACGCACGGACGCGCACACGTGCACAAACATAACATTAATTACAACAAAACACAGAAAACGTCATAAACACTCCAATAAACATAAAGTCTGTAAAAAAATAACTGAAGTGTGTGTCCATTTGCTAGTGCTGATTAAAATGGTCATAGTTCTACAAAATGTTCCCTTGTTCACATTTGATCAAACGTCATTTTTAAGCACCCTGCCTAATTAATTGTTCGCGTATTTAAATTCCTTTTGCATGAATTTGTTGGATGTGGGGCCGTCCGAGAGAAATACAACTGCATTCAATTAAACACCATAACATATAACACATACGCTTGCAACTTTGCCGACTTTGTCAGCGGATTTCACTACATGCAACCGTGCACTCAATTTTGGGTTGGTAGAATGATGCGCAACAAAACTTAGGAAAGAAAAACGAAAAAAATCCTCGTAAGTCACAGAAACGGAATAATCTAAATGTATATTTCAGCATCAAATGACTAGCATGATGATTTTTTTTTTCAGATTACGATGTCATGTCACTCACGTAACAGCGACAGATGAATGTTTCCTGTTCGTAGCTGCATCAAAAGGACAATCAGCTTGGAATGTATGGTGAGTTTGCGTTGTGATTATCATCAGTTCTACACACCGTTGCCCACAAGCATTTTAGATATCAGATACGCACATACGCGTAGGTTTGTGGATACTACTTAGTAATAAAAATTACAGGACTGCAGTCCATCCGATAAATAGCTCATATTTTTAGTGAATGTTATATAAAACATTTTAGCCCATTCTTCAACGAGTAAACTGCAAAGAATGATGAAAAAGTATTACATGATAGAATAGATATATATGAATAGATTTCGTTTATATTTTATCATTTTGTAGTTGTATTTGATATTTATTTCCCTGAAGAGGACACTTAAGTGTCGAAAGTTTGGATATCGTTTTAAATAAAATAAAAAAAAAATCAAAATTTAAAATTATTCACTAATGGTAAAAACAAACAAACAAACAAACAAACAAACAAACAACAACAACAACAACAACAACAACAACAACAACAACAACAACAACAACAACAACAACAACAACAACAACAACAACAACAACAACAACAACAACAACAACAGAGTAATAGAAAGATATCAAAATGAGGCCATCTGTAAAGACCAAAATAAACCAACTTGCATATATTTAATATGACACAAGGAACATATGAAAAGTGACACAGACACACTACCTATAAAAATAGGGATTATACGCGCCAATGTTACATACTTTCTTATTATATACGGCAACTAACTAGTGGATGATATCATTATCCAACACACTCAATATATATAATATATATATATATATATATATATATATATATATATATATCTTTCAGTGCAACGTCCCATGCATTTTAAATAATGCTACCACATTGTTCTGCAAATTAATGTTTTTCAGAGTGCGTATTCAAAAATACATTTTCCATTTATTAGTGCAGTACTACCTTGCCTCAGAATGGCTACTGCAACTATTGTTGCTACCAGTATACTGCACCCATATCGAATATATGATAACTGATAAGCCTTTCAATGTAATCAGTACATTTTACATTCACATCTGAGTCCATTGTGGTTTGTCTATCTTCACCAGACCTGAGGACATTGTGGTTTGTCTATCTTCACCAGACCTGAGGACATTGTGGCTCGTCTATCTCCACCAGACCCACATCGGCCACTCCGTTGTATAGCTTCATACAGCTCACCTTGGCATCCAGTTGTCCATTATCAAAAGTAAGCCTATAAAATGATCACTGTTAGAGGTTATACAGTGGTCTATCAACTAAACAGATCGGAAATAATTGGTACAAGAACTCATGAAAAACTGTGATGGAACCACAGGCAGATCCAAACGGGAAGGGGGGGTGCAGGGAAAACCTGCTCACTCTTTTCCTACTAATATACCATATTTTCATTGGGATTTTGCTTTAGCAATTGTGAGTTTGAAACCTCTGAGCGCCCCCCTACACACACCAATTTTAATTTTGTTGTTCTGCCTGGGAGGGAACCGACCATTTGCATGAATACTTAAAATACATCGTTTACATGCCCTACCTGTCTCCCCACTACTATGCTGCCAATCATCTTATCACTATCGATGGTTGTTATGATCTCTTCTCTTTTTGCCATTTTACGTAGAATACAATCTGATTCATTTTCAAAATTGACAGAAAGGTGCAAGCCGGTTCCATATTTTCACAACTGGAGCATCTTTGAGAAAATATAAATCTGTACGACCGCCGCTTCTTGGATTCAGGAAAAATGTTTGATGATAAATCCAAATATGAAAATTAAGGGAAACCCATCATAGTATTCAAACAAGGGCCCTTCATTCAAAGACTCAGGATATACCCAAGCTGTCCATGTCACTTAGCTTTCATAGGCCCATGAAGTTGTTTTACTTGGTGAGAAATCTTGGCAAATGACGCAACCCGCAAACCAGAAAACGTTACTACATCAGAACAATTGGACAGCTCACAGGCTGGTTGGAAGGCGACATTCACCAGCTCAAAATGATTCCCATATCCACTAAAATCTTCACCTTGATGTTCGTTTTATGTAAATGGCCAAAAGCCAGCAAGTATGTCTAAAATGTATAGTATGAAATGAAAATGAAAAACAGCATGAAATCACTTGTTCGAAATATATACAATATGAATAAATATTGTAAATTAGACAGAGATGATTGAAATGTA
>CM032668.1:38851538-38885114 GCA_019095985.1 Streblospio benedicti | reverse complement strand
GCCGCAGCGGCTGTTCTACAGCCAATGCGCGGACCCCCGACTCCCAATTGACTTGATGTATGGGTGTGATGATAGGGCAGTGCCTCAGTGTTATTCAGCCTACGTTTTCCATCAACGTAATCTGGCAATGCAGATGGCTGAGACAGTCCGGGGAGGTAGCAGGTAAGAAGCGGATACGTGTTCGTGACAAATATTATTATAATGGTTTAATTTGTACATATAAAGTTAGTGTGAGTTAGGATATAGTCTTCATTCTTAATCACCATTTTCCTTCATGAATTATTAGGGGCGGTCCAGACGAACATCAGGGGGGCTAGGTCTTTTTTTGAAATAAATAGTTTGTTTCTGCATATGTCCCCAAAAAATAGTTTGTTTGTATATGTGTCCAGAAAAAAAATAATTTGTTTGTATATGTGTCCAGACTTATAGATATAGTTTATAAGACCAACATGAAAAAAAAAGTTTGTTGTTCAATGAACACGAAAAAAAAAAGTTTGTTTTTGTGGGGTCTCTGAAAAAAATTGTTTGTTAGCAGGTAAAAAAAACCTAGCCCCCCCCCCCTGATTTTCGTCTGGATCGCCCCTTAGTATTGTTGGTTTATATTGCATACGACTTCTGTATGACATATGTTTGTATTTGTAGATATGTTATTTGTTTCAATAAAATTGTACATTTGATATGTCTTATGTTTTCAGGACTAATCCAATTCCTAGCTGGCTGCCACCTGCAAACCACCTGGTGTGTAAACAAACATACAAACATGTGTAACAGTATCATGTGAGATACTGTAATACACGTGTTTGTATGTTTGTTTACACACCACGTGGTTTTAGGTGCCCAAATGTCTGTCTGTTGAAAATAAAGACCTCTTACCGGTCCATTCTGAAAAAAAAATGACTTCCACACACAATAGTAGCGTACATTAACTAGTAAAATGGACCTAATAATGGGCCCTAACGGGCCCAAATATGTATGGACCGTTTGGGCCCATATGAAATAGGGTACTTGTGGTCACCATTTCCAACCGACATGCCGAATTTGAGCATCCTAGCTCAAACGATGCGACCTGTGGAGGGGTAACGAACCGGACGGACGGACGGACGGATGGACGGATGGACGGACGGATGGACGGACGCAATTAATTGGGTACAAGCCAGTGTATAAAACACTGGAATAAGCTGACACAGTCAAAATCAATTACAATTTAAATATTACGTTGCTTCATTTTTCAGTTAATCAAACAATAAGTTATTTTTGATTGGATAGATTACGATTTGATTTGATTGGCTTGTTAAGTTTGCATTACCATAAATACTATGGCAGAGTTTCTTTCGTATTTGTAAATGTGACTGAAAGGGTTCTATATTATGTGTTAATATGCTACTTGTATTGTTTGTTATACCATATAACAGAAATAAGATAAATCAAATTAAATTAAACAAATATTATCCATAACGCAAACATAACTAAATTAGAATTTTGGCTTGTTCGTGTTCAACATAAATCTATTCTCATTCGGGAGATTCATTTACTAGTTACATACCTTCCGTCATTTAATGTCTGAGCAACAGAAATAAATATTCCATTTTACCATGAACAGGGCCCTCTTAAGTAGCAGTCAGCTGATTATTATGATACTATCATGATGCTAATGATATTCTTGTGGATAAGGATAGACTATGACATTGGGAGTTAGGCTTTGTGCGAAAGGTTTGTATACAATTATATACATAGACATGTAATGATGACCTTTATTTAAACTTTCTTATCGCCCTTATACTTTGGATACGGACAGATCCAGATTTGTATGTAAGATATGTATCAACTGATGAATTCCATGAGAATGTAGAACGGTGGTCGTGATGTGAAATACCTATCTAGATTGTCATTTTGGGTAGAATACCGGGAATCTGTTTCACCTCCACCATGGAGATACCCGTTCAGTCTACAAGAGAAGGACTGTTAACCACAATTAATATAGCGTGTATTACTTGGTGTCTCTCTTCAAGCAAAAGTATGCTCAATCTGAGAATAACTCAAGGCAGACGTGAGCCAGTGGACAATGGTCTGTTGACGCGGTCATCACTAAGATGGTCACACTGTCGCACTCAAATAACTGTGTTGGTGAGACGCCAATAATCTGCTATTGTGACAAGTTGCACTCGGTGACGTCGGCTCTATCTAGATGGTGGAAAAAGCGGAACTTGGTTTGGTTGGTGGCCAGATAAGTGAGATATATGCTGACAGTTATATGTAAAATCAAATAGAAAAATGTGTTACATAAGAAGGGAATTGCTATTATGTTTGAGCAATACAGATGTATATTGCTCCCTGGGGCATATTTCCGGCAAGAAATTGTCACAGAGAACTTGTTTAGAATAATGTTAGCGGAGTTATGAATATAAAGCGTTTATTTCTGAATGCATAGCATTTGATGTCAATATTACCTCACAATCTATATAATGGGGTTATTTTTCATGCGCCCTTATTTTTTCATATGCTTAATATTCACGATACATCATTGTGATCAAAGCACAATATATCTGAAATCTACTCACTCAGAACAATAGTAATGGAAGGCTGGCCCTCCAAATGTGAATGGAACCTGTTAACCCGTGACCCAAAAGAAAGAACATTTGAATGTACATATGTATGGATCTAGCTACCAGTGTATTATATGTCGCATGTGACGCTGTTTGCAGTAATAATCCCCGCACCCCAAATAATGTCATTTCAGCCTGCAGGGTAACCACTAACCATCCTCTATTTACACACAAAAAACATCATACAAATATTGAAAGTATCGCTATTTCAACCATGACACTCACTGACGTCTTCCCTTCTAGCGTTATTCCCACTTTTTGTCTTCCACTAATTTCCGTCAATGACGTTTGTTCCAGCAATTGTGAGGTCACAGCTAAATTACAACTACCTGTGATTGATGCGTCCTGTCGCCAGTCTAGACACTATTGGCAGGTGTCCGTGCGTCACTCTAGTTGTGGCGACCCATCAATCAAGTACAGGGTCAAGGACGTGCCAGTTTTGGATTATATTTGGATCAAATGGCTTCGAATAACGACCATGTAACATTCCTCTCTTGTAATTACATATTTAGGTGTTCGTGAGCAATGCACTTGACAACCTTGTAGCGTGACCATTTTGCAATGTGGCTAGTTGTTTACTATGGCTATTTAGGATAGTAAAATGGATCATTAAGATTGATTAGACCCACCGTGTTTGAAGGACACCATAGCGGTTATGATGTGGTGGTCGGGGTCGGAGAATGATGATGAGTCCACTGATGACGGAGTGGGGGTTCCGCAAAAAAAAACGCCAGTGGTGTTTGCAAAGTGACCCAACAATTGATTTAGTCAGTAATGAAGTTTATTAAAGTTCTTTTGAACTTTCTTTAAGCAGGAATCACCTTCTTATGAGGGGTTGACACAAGAAAAAAAATGAAGAAAAAAACAATGTATACAATATATGCAATTTCCGAATAGCTGAACATCATCGGTCTACGGGAAACTCTTTCACACCACACATTGAATAATAAGACTATAATTAACGAGGATGTAAGAATGATGAGTCCAGGCATCGATCAGCCAATGTACCGCCTCCCATTGAAGCTATAACTGTATACGATAGTGTTATCTTACCATTTGGTAAGATAACACGATCGTATACGGTTACAGTTACCAATAAGAATGTGGCCTTTCTGTACTAGCAAACTGTCCACCATTCTACACCAATAGTGCTAAATGTATGTAAAGAATAAGAAAATCATATCATTTCCTTTACGTAACCTTGACATTATGGTATAATGATAAAGTGACGGGCAAATGTTATAACCACAGTGGCTCTGGTATGTTGACTGTGTGATGGAATTACAATGTTTTTGATCTCCATTAACTCTACTATTTGTTGTCAAGAACATGTATTAATAACGTGTTTTAATGAAGATGCGCCCCTGGAATCTGCTACATTTGTAGATCTTTGTATGTGTTTGGATGATGTCATGGGTGGGTAAGACAATGCGAGTATTCGCAGAATATGTGACCAATTTACAACCTAGCAATATACACACAAGGCAAATTATCATACAATTTTATTTCCAAACTTACGTTTCAAATAGTAGCATTTTCTACAATAATTTTCAATTGAACATTGGATGTTAAAAATTTGATTTCATAGTAGTCACTCACACAAGGCCCCAACCTGTAAGTTTTTCTTGAGAAAAGAGGAGCGCCATGGTCATGGAGACAAAGCGACCACGAAAACGTCGTGTGATCTCCGCTGTGCTATATATATATATATATATATATGCATCAAACTTGAACAAGTGACAGCTCGGCTGGACATTTTCAAATGGGTTTGATGAGAAAAAATACTGCATTTTAATACATTAATATATGTCTGCCACCTATATAGCAGGCCAATGTGTTCTCACACCTGCACTCGGCAAAATATTTTGTACTTGAAGGTCCGCCCACTATAGTGTCCAGACAAAAACATCGACAAAAATAACTGTTGCACTCGTATTTCATAGTCATTCCCTGAATCCGCTACCATCAAACACATAGCAAAGATGCGTTGTAATCTAAATGTTGTTCTACGGGGATGAATCTATATCTATATTGGATGTACCAAGTACATTCGTGTGTTAATGTATTCATAGTCTCGTTTTAATCATAACCTGTATCACGAGTTATCGCAGATCCAGGGAATCGCAGGGAAGAATGGCCCTCTCCCTGTTAAACGTAAAATATAATCAACGTGAATTGTGACCGGTCATAATTCATGCTAACATAACTTTTCACCACACCTCCGAAAATGGTCTACCTGCTGTAAAATGTGACCGACCTAACCTGTAATCACGAATCTCACGTGTCTTATTCCCTAGCGTATGGCATTGGGACTGACACTAATAAAAGAAGCGTAGATGCGGTTTTATGTATCATACATCCAGATAAGTTGAGAATTGACCGAATGAGAGGGGATTCGAGTTCTCGTCTCTGAAGTGCCCGTCCGCTCCACGGCTTGGCACATGACCCCACCCGGGGTCCAGCTTTGACGAGACATGGGTCAGAGCAAGCGGACCATTGTGGTGCCATTTTAAAGCTCTTCAGTAACACAATGGCCCTGTGCTGGTCCAAAATAGGTGTGCGCACTTTTGAGTCGTCGAATGCATGGTGTAATCGGTTATAATTTAAATTTTGCTGTAGCCAAACCATTTTCGGGAAACTGTTCACATAAACGTAAATTGTTACCTGTCAAAATTTACAGTTGGTTACATTTTACGGTCTAGCACCCCCATCCTCTCCATTCCTGTTTCCAATATCATTTCATGGGGTTTAGCCATGTTGCAAATCACGCATGCTAGACCCATCAACTCCTTTTTCTGAATACCTGGATCTGCCAATGCATCGAAATACTATGGCGATGACTGAAATTGAAAGACCGAGTCCAGTCACACGTACAGCTTTAGTTTGAGTCTACAATTACTGAAGAAGCCCCTCATGCAACATGTGGTGACATTATGAAAACTATTTTTAGAGTGTTAAGAGACCCTATATGTAACCCATTTCTTCCACTTTAACATGATTTACCTAATACATGTCTTAAATCATAATACACCTACATGTATCATCACAGCATATTTTGAACCTGGACCTACAAACAAAAGACTGTTATGATGTCAACAAAACTGTTTTTTTTTTTTGTTTTTTTTTGTCAAAGCACCTGTGATGTAAATCCAGGTAGTCACAGGTACAGTAGAACATCTTTATTGAGATCGCGGAGGTCTGGGTTCAAGGCGTCTAAACCGAGATATACGTGGTCTTTTAAAGAGGTTCACATCTGTCTCTGCATGAAGTCATGGCACCACGAGCTATGGATTTACACGTGTAGATTAGAACTCTTTATAGATGTGGTCTTTATTGAATGTTCTACTGTACTTGGGACTTACCCAGATGTGCAGGAATCTGTTTTCCTCCCAGCGCCTTTGACAAAGTTGTTTTCTTGACGCCATGAGATATGCACCAAGTATCATTAATCCAAACGTGGACAGAAGCCCATGCTCATTTTCAGAGAAAAGATATTCTAGAAACTTTAACTATCTTTATAATGAAATGTTCCCGTCCTATACGATTACTTAATCTGCATATTATGACATTGGAGTGATAAAAACTATCACCTGTCACCAATATCTGTCTTTAAACTGTCATACCTGTGTAGTTTATGTACAAAGATCTCCCCTGATCGATCAAGTGTATACAAAAATGTATATAAAAAGTATGGGAATAATATATCACCAATCATTGTTTTTGCTCTGACCTTCAATGTTTTATGATGTCAAAAAATGTGTCTAATGCGATGTCAATAGACGAATCTTATCTTGAGAAAGGGTGACCATGTTTTTTCATATACATTTGTAATCTTCATCCATATTTATTCTGAATTAGATTATGACAGAAATTACTCATACATGTAGAGTAGTGTATGCACTGTACAATAAAGTAATGGTAGCACCACATTTTGCTGCAGGTAAAACCACTTCATTCATTTAACTGGTGTGATGATACGATCCATCTTCCACACTGCAAATGACTAATATACCATTGAACACACTTTGCATGTAGCAGTATGCAGAGAAAAAGAACTAAAACATAGTTCTCACTCTGAAGAAAAGACTGGGTCACAGACGATAACAACAATAATGTAGTGACCTTTCAGCATAACCATGTTTTCCTTTCAAACTAGATTGATCGTCAATCCCAATATGCCAAACAGACCCTGTCATCGTTGTTCAAACACTGGCCATCCATTACTCATGCACAGAGACAATTGGCAGAGACAGGTTGTTGATTTACATTTCAAATGAACCCCCCTTTTCCAGATGGATATGAATTGCCTCGAGATAAGCAGGGCACGTGTCATGATTAGGTTTATGACAAAGGTTGAGTTCTACTGACTAGTACAAACGGTGGTTATCTCCCGGATTATCTGGTTAACTTTGCATTAGCTGTTGAGCTGATGCTCAATCTTAGTTTACTGTTTGATTCTTTTTCCAGCAGTAGCTTAGTTTGGAATCTTAGAAGTGTCACAAAGGTGTAGTAAATTGGTCTTGCTTATCTCCATAGAAACGTACATTACATTGTACATGTACACACGTATGCATATGTCTTCCCAGACACTTACTTTATATATTTAGATATGCATGCCTACACAGACACTTAACTTTCGGGTAGTTCACAATTATGTGTACATTTTTATCGACCATTGTTATGAAGATATATTTCAGAATTGCTGTATCATTTTTTCATCTTCGGAGTGACAATTTCATACATTCATTTCAAACGTTTCTTGGGATAGGTCCAATAAATGGTGTTTTGAAATGGTTCTGAAACGCGAAAAAAGGTTTTTAGCACACTAGTTCTGTAAGTCAAATTCTCAAGATGCAGGTGTATGGTCTTTATGACGTGGCTTTCAGAATGCTATTCTCTGTTACATCGGCTGAGATTGATTATATTATTTTTTGTTGTGGAAAACTCACTTTTATCACCCTTAGATATTTTGTTGATATGTACTGCAAAATTTAAAGTTCCAATTTGCAATCACGCATTTGTAGCTAGCGTCGGCTATGTGAAATTAGGGGTGGGGTTGGTGTGTAATATAAGGGATGTGGCCGAAAACTACTACCACTGACTAGACATCTTTGCAAGCTTAACTCAGTTCACGCTCGATTATAATTTCCAATATTCTTATATTTCAAACACTTTTAACTACACATAATGTCTGCAAACGCAGACACTAAGGCTCTCAGAGCTCCACCACAGAAATCGTGAGGCGCGATGCGCAAACAGTGCCAAGCGTCGCCTGCATCTTTCTGCCGCCCCCGCCCCCGTTCTGGGGTCATCTCAGAGTGAAATCGTTCCTGAGAGCGCTACTTCCACTGATGACCCAGAGTACATGGCACTGTTGTCTCTCTGGCAGTCTCTCTTGCTGCCAGGGGTCAAGTCGGCGGTGAAGAAAGTGAGGAAAGGAGGGAAGAAACAAAGACTTCTGAGATTTTTACAGTCTTTGTACTGCGTCTCCACGGACTGATTTCTTACATTTTGCTCGTTTTTTTGAGTGTTATCACATTGTGATATTTTACCAACTCATTTCATCAATAATCTCAATCACATTCATTCATATTCTTCACTTCCTACTTTTGTTTTGTCTTTGTTTTTGTTATGATCTACAACCAAACCAGACACATAAGCAAGACAACTTAACTTAACTTATGTAGAAATCTTTTGTAAACTTTTCTATATTTTTATAGCATATGAGATGATAGAAGTTAAAATATATAGAGTCTATAAAGCAAATACAGACTATATGTACGTTGACTTTCAATACCACTTTCCCAGTGTATTGTAAGCAAATATTCAAAGACAACTATCATGAAGTTCAAAGTTAGCCCTGCCAAAATATTGGAATTTCATAATTGTTAAAAATGGGAAACTTTGAAGATACAGGTCTGATTGTCGCCTATTTTTCCGTGTCCGTAGCTCAGCATATCAAGTGAATACTAACAATCTAGACGTAATTTATATTGTTTGTGGACACTCACATGTATATGTGAGATGATATAATCTTTAAAAAATAAAATGTGCTTACATTGTTTTAATTGTTTACACTGTTTAAAATTTGAAAATGATTTTCACCACATGTCACTGCCTTTGCAAAATTCAACAAATTCATAAGGGTCAAGCATAAGGCTATATCATTACAGGCATCACTATTTTTCATAAATAGGCAACTGTACATTAAAATCTGTTATTGATGGTTATCTCAATTGGATATTTTGAACATTGACCATGTCCTTTGAAGCAGGGCCTATTGGGGATTCATTAAGCAAAATTTATAAATGATCTGCGATGTTTGAAACATTTGAATATATAATACAGGGACGGATTCAGAAATTTAAGACCGGGGGGGCTAATTTTCAAATTTTGAGAGCGGGGGGCGGGCGGATTTGTCCGTGCGTGGGGGCAGATCCAGGTTTTTGGAAAAGGGACGTAAGGAAAACATAAGGAAAGGGGGGGCTCCCTTACGGGATTTCATGAAAAACCCTGTGAAAATGAAGTATTTTGGTGGGAAAAGGGGGGGGGCTAAATTGTAGGGGCGGGGGGGGGGGCTTTAAGGCTAATATGGCAGGCGGGGGGGGGCTAGAGCCCCCCGAGCCCCCCCCGCTGGATCCGTCCCTGTAATATATATTTAGATATGAAGAAAAGTAACTTTTGTGTATCTAAACTTCAGCCACATATCTCTATTACTATCAAACGTATTTCTACCACGACGCACATAGCCGAAGACGGTTTACACTCATAAGCTTCCACTGACGGCTTGGATACTAATTCACGGCCCTGTGAGACCAGAATGGCAGCATCATCCGAAACATTCGAAGCCGTTAGCTGTGAAAGTTTATATGGCTGTACCGCTGTGTTCCCCTCATGAGCTTATACACTCTGTCTGTTATCATCTCAATCCAGAGGTCATGAGAACTCCAATGCGGGGGGGGTATTTAGTATAAAAGTGTTTCGTACAGCTTAATTAAACCCTACCATTGATACATTGCTAATCAATATTAATCGGGTGACTCGTTTGGCTTCATGGCTGTCTCACTCGAATGACAACGATAATTCGTATTATAACTCGTGGTCATAAACTTGTGAACTCCTCTTCAATGACAACAGGTCAGCGAGCGTGAAAAGTATTTGGCTCCTACAAAGGTAACCAGGCAATATTTATCTTAACATCCCATCACTAATAAGGCAAGTGTCTGCCATGCTGTGAACGTGATAACAAAAAAACAGTCTACGTTGAATACTCATCTGCTGAAGTATGTAATCATTTATACACTTTTTCAACTAACTTTTGAGCTTGTCTTAATCATACATGATCGCTTTCGATCCTCTCCATCATAGAGCTCACATAGTTGTGTCTGAAGAGGTAGATAGAGACACGGAGAATAAACACATCGATGAGGCTCTGAAGAAATGTGGGTATCCTGGATGGGATATCAGCAGAGGATCCGCTATTAAGAAAAAGGATGGCACCAGGCAGACAAACGACCGGACGGACGACACAAGGAAGACGATGGTGGGGGTTCCTTTTGTGAAGGACTTGTCTAAGCAGTGAGAAGAATCATGAAGGACTACGGATGCAGCGTGTACTTCAAACCCAGGAACACTCTCCGTCAACTACTGTGTGCATCCAAGGACCCGACGAAAAAGGAAGAGATCTGTGGTGCTGTGTACCAAATCAGCTGTGGAGGTTCGGAGTCCAAGACGTGCTCTAGTACATATGTCGGTGAGACTTCTAAGACACTAAAAACTCGCTTCGATCAGCATAGAAGACCTAGTAGTACATCTTCGTATGTCTCACTCCACCTGCAACAGCCGGACAGACAAAGCCACCACATAAGCCTGGACAACATCAAGATCCTCGACCGGGACCAGAACACCTTCGAGAGGAAGATCCCAGAGGCCTGAAACCCAATCTACACAAGAACGTGGGCGCCCTAGACCTACCCGCCATCTACAACAACATCCTGGGCGCCAATGTCGTCACACCACGAGATTCTCATAGGCGGCGGACTGACGAAGATCCGAGAGGATTGAAAGCTATAATGTATGCTTAAAACAAGCTCAAAACTTAGTTGAAAAAGTGTATATATAAAAATAAAACAATACGCATGCGGAGTATCTTTCTCAACAGGGCTGGAGTTCATTCCTTCATTTGCATATGGATCCTGCTTTGATAATTGTGTTTAACGAACTATTATATAACATAGTATTAGCCAGCCATATTTGAGTTATTAGGCTGTTTTGACAAGAAATATGAAATATGACAGACACTGCAACCGATCAGAATAACTCCCATTTTTAGACTTTTTAAAATCTTTCATGAAATCGTGTTTGAGATATCTATTTTTAACCTGGGTACATAATATCCACGCTGTTGTAGAAGACACATGTATTCCCTCCAATTTCTTAAAAATCTTTGCTGTGGCTATCCTATCAAAGGTATCCTCTACACAGAAAATGCCACACATATATTATATTGCAGATCATTTTATTGAGACATATAAAAAGGTGTTTTGAAATATGATATTTTGAAATAGCGCCATCTGCAACTTTCAAGAACATTAAAAACTACTCTTATTAAAGACACGTGAGGAATATTTGCCTCACTCCATACCATCCTGTTTCCAAAAGCTAAATCATCTCTCAGCAATAAAACAGACTTATCTCTATTCAGATGCCTTGTACCATGAAATGTATAGCACCTAGTATCTTCATTAGTAAAGTAGCATGGCATGTATGGTAATTAGTATACTTATTTACAAAATAACATTAATTAGAATATAATATTTTCAAACTTCTCTCTCTCACGTCCTTTCAGCAAGTATATTTCTAACGACGATAGATACAACCTAGAATTATTAATTGATAATTAATAATCCTAGCCAATTAATAATCCTAGATACAACTGAACACAGGTTTTACAAATTTACAACCCTAAGCTTCCATTTGACTTTATCAAGTGGCCCTAGCGGGACTCAAAACTCAACCTGTATTTTGTTACTGTATTTTGTTTTGTTTTTTACATTTTGTTTGAAGGGAGTAATCATATATGTACATTTTTAGAATGGTCTTAACCAAAGAACGTTCTTCCAGTTGTAAGGAGAAAATAAACATGCTGACTCATCATTTAGTACATAGTCGGTTTTCACTCATACTGCCTTTGCAAGTCCATGTTCACCTTAACCTGTGGGGCCAGTTGTGGCATTTATGTGGGAAATATCTTTGGATTAGACTTACGTCAAAAACAAAATCAATACTGTTTTTTTTTCTTACTTGGCAACCTAATATCGTACGTTTGGCGTTTGACATCGTCACTGAACATTTCGGCAGTGGGCCTTACGATTGGTTAAATCATAAGGTCAACTTCCGCGAATATTAGGGTCGTTGAATAATGGCCGTGAGATATGACGATCCATTTAGTAATACGTCCGTTGGAATAGGTAAAGATTCTTTGATTGCAAATTGCGTAAACATTTGAATTCGAAACAATACTACAGTACACAATTGACTATTAGATACTTCTGATATATGAATTCCCCTAAATACAACTTAACTCAATAAGTGCATTAGGTTGTAACATTACGCGTTTACTTTGAAGTTTGGATTCTGAGATCAGATTCCTTTATAGTTATGGGGAAAGGTTATGATGACCCGATTGAATGAAGGTTCGCGAACTGACACAAAAATAAGATCATACCAAGAGCCAGGTGTCAGGGAATTTCATGTTCCTTGGCCTGAACTCAACATTAAATCATGGTAATCTGTAGTAAATATACAGTATCATGTATACGTGATAGACAAGATCACTGCGTCCTCCTAGATTTTTGGTCCACATACTCAATATAGGTAACGTAGAATAAACACAGAGGCTCCAAACGTAAGCAGAAAGTACGTAAACTCCATAAACCCATACCTTGCATAGATGAACAAAATTAGCCTCAAGCTTAATTGATAGATACAAAGTAACTAGCCACAAATCTCCTTGTTTTCATGGGTATTATTTCTCCATCTTTTTTTTCTTTTTTTCTTACTGCTGACACGTTTTTGGGAGCCTCTTTATGAGAGCCACCTGCTGTCGTGGAAATGATCCCCTCAGCTGGTTGTTATTGTCGGCTTCTGGAAAATGAGCGAAACAGTGAAGCAAGTCAGCCGTCCCTACATGGGGTTTGAAGATGAAGCCCATACTCTATGCCCCTTTTCAAAAGTATTTTTGTAGAAACATTGACCATATCACCCATACACTCTACATTATCCTATAATTTCAATTAGAGACGGCACCCATGACAGCGCTTACGTATTTTATACAATTCTAACCAGCGCCACAAATTGCGGTATGATTTGATAACAAAAAATGGATATATGAGTTAGGGCTGTGAATGTTACGGTTCGGTTCGGTTAGATAATAGTATCTATCATTCTTTTTCATGTAATTTCATTGGTTATCATGATCCAGAAGTATCCGATAACCCGGAGAGGGTCATCACGCCTCTGCTAAGAGGGATGGTATCATGGTTATCATACTTGTACTCCGCCAGACTAGTTTTTCACATTTTTTAAAACAGTGTTGTAATTGTTTAGAAAAGAATGATAAATACAAAACCGGGTTCGTTGTGTAACACGAATAATTTTATCAGGATTCGTTCTTGTGGTGCATCAGGCTTGCCCTTCGGGCTCGCCGTGATATGCCCCAAGAACTCACCTGATAAAATAATTCATGCTACAAACTCACCCGGTTTTGTCTAGGTATCAGACGGTGTTCGTGATAAACTGGCAACAATGGAAAGGCACAATGCTTCCCATGAATCATGAATATGAGCATACACTACATTCTTCAAAGTATAGTGAATGCATTATAGTATTCTAGTAAAATAGAGTTATTGGTGTTGTTTCCGGTGAATGGTCAGTTGATAAAGATCACCACTATTCACTTTATCTTACTTGGAGCATTCGGTCACATATTTCTGTCAACGTCGTGTCATCTGTGACCTGTCATTGTGGATTCCTCACCTTCTTACAATGTCATTCCTCTTCTGATTGTATCCCGTCTGAACCGGTTGATAGGTTAGCTAAAGACACTGATATATCGCTACTATTGAGTGGACTGTGGCTGCAAACGCAATGATTACCAAAAAGCATTCATGACCAACGAATATGCAATTAAAAATTGGAACTTATAATATTGAAACAATTTTAATCTTGGAAAAAAATGTTTTCTGGGTTTTATATATAGATACCCCCTTTTTCAACCAATGCTGTATTATTGCTATTGTAACTCTGATGACATTTTGCCTCACTCGTGTTTATGTACGGTTGTATGCTTCCTTCATAGTGAAGGTATTTACAGTTGACCAAACCAACATAATACCAAATTCTGTACATGTACATACGTTTGTGTGATACGTGAGAAAATATTTCAATATGAAAAGTTGCAGGTAAAAGTAACTATTAATGCATTTAAAAAGGTTCCCAGCATACTGTTCTCTGTGTTCTCTATAGCAAGCAAGTTCCTACAACCGTAGGCTACTGGCATAGCCGAAGACAAATTTTACAACCCTAATCTTCCATTTTCAGTACATCAACTGACCCTTACACATTTGAATTGTAACAGCTATATTGAATACACAATATATCGTGCAGATCAGTTTCACCGTACAAATAAGCAGTAATCCGTTGTTCAAAGGCAACCATTCCTTGAATGATAAACATAGGCTGTTTGGACGCTCATGGCTTTGCCGTTGATTAACACATTTCTTAGAAATGAGAACTAGATTAGGAGGTGAAAGAACAATAGAGTGAGGACAATACAACCACATACCCCGAACTCGCGACAGCATTGCACGTAGGTCGGTTGATGACGACGTGGTATGTATTCCAGTGTTTTATACACTGGCTTGTACCCAATTAATTGCGTCCGTCCGTCCGTCCGTCCGTCCATCCGTCCGTCCATCCGTCCGGTTCGTTACCCCTCTACAGGTCGCATCGTTTGAGCTAGGATGCTCAAATTCGGCATGTCGGTTGGAAATGGTGACCACAAGAACCCTATTTCATATGGGCCCAAACGGTCCATATTTGGGCCCATTTGGGCCCATTATTAGATCCATTTTACTAGTGAATCACATTCTTATTACTATTTGAATGCACCATTAAAATCAATATTCTATAACCACAAACTCCAGACACAGCGGCTCCAAAAAATGTACCCACTTCTTGGTAATAGATGATACTGCTATAAATCAATAATCAGCCAATACATAGACAGTGACATTCCAGTGTATTAAACACTGGTTTGCCCTCACCGGGGGCGCTTTTCATAATTTAGGAGGCGAGAAATACGTAGCTGAGAGATGAAGATTCTATATTTCAATACTTTTCTATGACAAGACAATATCCGAATAACTAATGGCTACGACATTCCAACAATTCTGGCTTCAAAAGTCTGGATTGTACGACCGACCACAGCTTTAGCTTGATACTTCTTAGTTGGAGCAAATACTCTCCAGGTTATTGTTTTGGTTTCCTGTGGCTTTTCTACACCAAGTCCAGTATCACAAAAACCTGACCATCACGCAATATTTTACATCATAACACGAGCAAGCTACATGTCACAGCAAGCGTAAACTCACCACATACTGGGAAGACAGGCTCATAAAATTGAGTATGCAGATTTATATCTAGATCAAGGTTGCCAGCTGGGTAAAAAATTATAAGCCAGTAGTTAGGAAGACATCCAAGAACAGACTTAGATAACAAACTTCTTCAGTAAGAATGTGTGATTTGATTACTTATTTTATTTTGCTTAAATGGTGGACTAATAGCCATAGTTTGTTGTTTAGTTGCAGTTAGGCACACAATTTTGTCGAGGATATCTCCAATTTTCGTCTGTCTCTGATCATAAATACTGCCACATATCACACAATTGGGGCCACCTGTTGAATAATGATTGTCTTAAACATGTTCAAGATGCGAACTCACTACTGTTACTCAAAGTCGCATTACAGATAACAAGTTCAATCCAGAATGAGTAATTATTACCACTGTCAGATCCAGGTTTTTAGAAGGGGCGGGCAACCACACGATTTCATGGGCTTTGTACGCTCGAAGCCTGGAAGTGATGCCAAAAACTCTATTAACATGAATTTTTAGGTGACAGCTGTTAGCCAGGGGCGTGGGGTACGTTTGACCGCTACACACACCACTCCTCAGATGTGCCTACGATTACTATGTGAAGGCGATTACTTTTTCTTGCATTCAGAACTGCTGACATTAATGAAACTGTTGACACAGAGGTGTACCCAAAGGCTTTTTGGCGTCAATGTCTCGTTCTAAAACCCTTGCCGGAGGCATCTCTCCCCCAATTTAATATAATATTATGCTTTGTGTGTGTTGTTGTTTGTTTGATTGATTGTTTGTTTGTTTTTACTTTTTAAAGTCCCAAACTTTCCATTTGCATTTAGCATGCCAATTTTCTATTTCAATGATGATTTATTTCTAATTCCCTGTCCTTTCTATAATGAAAAACAAATATATCCCTGAATATTTTGTCACGTGACAACCTTGTCCTCGTACCACCCATCAACACTGCTTCCTCATAGCACATATGTGAAAGTATAACAACACTCAATGGGGCTACCGACAGACACTATTGGTGAGCGTTGAGATATGTGCAAAAACACGGTAGAAGCACATGTGTCAGCTTGTTAGAGGCTTAGCACACTTTCACTTTACATCGTGTCGTCCTTCCAAGGTTGTCTAAGGTGGAAGAGTACTACATTCAGGTCACATGTCACTTTTATTGACTGAAAGTTTGGTTGGACGCGACAAGTGATCTGGTTTAGGATCCTGTACCTGTCAGAACCATATACATGTACAAGAAACAGCGGCGTCCCTTCAGCTGAAGATAAAGCATTCCAGTTGTTTAGTTTGTATGTATATATGAATGCATATAATATCGGTGTCTACTAATAGACTGATTTTGTTCAAACTTTACTTAAATATTAGGTGTCATATAAAATAATGAGTTTTAAGTTATAAAATTAAGGTAGTGGCTAGGAAGCCGACGTCGGCTCAGTAGCCAATCCACTGTGGGTAGGGTAGGGAGCCGACATTTTTCGGCTCCCTTAGTCTTTCAAAAGACCTTATATCTAATAGTTTTTATTTCTATTATTACATAAACCTTTCGTGTCAACCATATATTAAATGCAAAGATAAAGAGCAAGTGCAATTGTGACAGCCTCTAGCTCTAATAGATATAAGGTCTTTTACAAAACCCTAGGAATTCCACTGATATTAAATATGCAGCCTCAAACATCCTGCCCTGTTATAGCCTTTAAAACCAGAGTGTTCACTAGCAACAGCTGCAGAAGCAGCAGAACATGTATGCATGGGTGATCAGGTAAGGGTCAGCGAAGATATTAAATATGTAATCTTGATATTTAACGGTTGGAGCAACTAAAAGACAATCCTTTCCTTGCAATACATTTTCCAATATTTCTTTCTGATGTTGTCTTACAGCTTCATATCCAATCTTTTGCAAGCTATGTCTAATTGCTTCATTATCCATGATCAGATAACAATAGAATATCAAATAAACAAACTATTACAAAACAGAACGTCATCAAACATTCCCCAATATAAATAAACAGTACCACATGCTAAAGCTTCTGTTACTAACTGGGGCTGGCTTATGTGTGAATTAATGAACCAGAAACATATTACAAATAAACAGTACCACGTGCTTAAACGGGAAAATACCCAACACAGCTGGACTGCTGCTTCTAAAATAGAAGCCATGTGCTTTTAGTAAATGACGTCAATTTAGCAAAACACTTTGCAACATTGACATAATACAGAGGCTTTTAGAATAGGCCTTAATGTCAGACCATTTAAAAGCCTTGAGATAGGCTAGGCTCCCTAGCCTACCCTCAGTGTGTAAGCTAGGGAGCCGACGGAAATGTCTATAATAGTAGTGTATTAGCTTACCACTTTAATAAGAAATGTATGAAGTATACATTTTCGTGTTATCCTATATTTAATGTTTTGGTTTAATACAATATGGTCAACCACCAGGAAAATGTAATCTTCATACATGTCTTACAAAGTGGTAAGATATACACTAATATGATAGATATTTTCGTCGGCTCCCTAGCTTACACACTGAGGGTATGCTAGGGAGCAGAAAAATGTCGGCTCCCTAGCCTACCCACAGTGGGTTGGCTCAGGAGCCGATGTCGGCTCCCTAGCCACTTCTTTAAACTAATATGTCATATTAAAATTACTGAAAACCACCGTTAATCTATCCCACTCGAAATCAAATAAATCATGGGGCCCTCCAAAGTGCTTAAATGTGTACCTTCCACAGATCTGTTTGGGTCCACTTTCGAAATTTTCAGAAATAGTTCCAGGACTAAAACATTCCATTCAAACTTAGTGCAATGCGTACACTATTAGTGAGCTTATGTCTAACATGGGCACTTTTCTAATTATACTGCTACTTCCACAAAACGTTCTATTGTATATTGTAACTGCTGCAGCAGCAACGCTCTGTTCGGTGAGAATGTTTAACCTACTTCCTGAATGCCTTCAACAATGGGTTGATTTTCAAGATACTGTTTTTTTGTTTTTTTTTTGTTTTTCTGTTTTTTTTATTGTTTTTAAATAACATATACATCACCGTGTGCATCAAATGCCTCACAATCAGTAAAACTAGGGGCACATATGTGGCAGTACTGGGGTATCACGGTGTTGGGCGGTTTTGCAATGTTGTGCATTGCTGATTTTGTGGACCAATTTTCAAACATTTATATTCATGTAAAAATGGCTTAAATATGGCAGGAGGAAGTACACATTGTATTCTTTCTAACGCAGTGCCGCCAAGCAACAATATTGTTTTGACATACAAAATAGAGTATGGAAATTTTGTGGACAAAACTATACATTATTAATACATTGTCCAATAACATGGGCCAGTTGAAGCCGGTAAATATGTTTTCATTGATCCATTGCCCTGTGAATACTACTACCTTGACATTTATTGTCATCAACAGATTCTGATGTCAGAATAGTACATCTCTTAATCAAATAATCCAGGGTCATTTGTGGCATCTACTAGCTGCGCTTAGCAGGATAGTTCAATGGGAGATTCAAGTACATTGTCTTAGCTCCATGTAGACTGGTAATTGATGTGGCCTTATTTTCTGTCACCACAACAGAAGGGGTGAAACCAAAGGGACCGATGTCATCATAATTATAATCAGGCATGGATTTTGGATAAGCCGTTGATAACTTGAGCTGGCCAAAGCATGACATTCATAGTAGTGAAGCAATGTCAAATGTCTAAAGTATTCAATGGAATGGAAAGTGGTCATTATTAGTGCTACATTAAAAACCTGGCAACGCAATTGAACAGGATACAATTATCAGAAATATTTGGTTCCAGCATGACTTTTATTTGTAGTGATCAAGCCTACAGCTGGGACCATACACGTGATGTCTTCGTGACAGAGTCTGATGAAACAGGCACGATCACAACATCTCACACGCACGTGTGTCAATCTGCTGTAATAACACAATGGTGTGGTGGGAGTAACCTTTCATTCGTGGCATTTATAATGCGTGCATACACTTGTCAAACTGGGCGACGTTAGAAGGTGAAAATTGTAGCATTTACGTCGACTTTTCTAATGGGCAAACATATTCTAATTCACAATTATTCAGAGCTGTGTCATAATTTCATTCGGACATATCACGTCCGTGGTATACGTGGTAAAATAGCAAGATACATATGTTAGTCTAGTGCTATGGATTCGTGAACATGGATTTGAAACCTCGGGTTTTCACTAAAGTTATGGACAGTAAATATTGTACAATTAACCTTCAAGGGTTACTATGAACTTGTCGATTCTCCAGCAGTCTATGTAATACTAGCTTCCTAATATACGTTAAATCTTTTCCATTCTTGTTTTCAAATTAACCTGATTTTTTTTTTTTTTTTTTTTTTGAAAACATACAAACCATAAACAGTACAAAGATCAATACTTCCGGACTGCAGGGAAACAAAGTACAAGATTGGAGTGGTAATGGAAGGTTCTAGCTGTAGCCAGAAAAAAGACGCATAAATTGAGGTCATAAAATTGGAACAGTACTATAGTGTCACTCACACACTGACCAAACGTCACAGACAATACACCAGGCAATTGATGATTTGACAAATGCTGGTCACTATCTGATTAGTGATGACGTCCAACCGAGAATTTGACACACAGGTCTTGCCATCCGATGCTGTGTGCAGTTGTCCAAGCTGACCGTACACTCAGCCTTGACGTGGTTGACGTCACGAAGCTCGGTCAAGGCGGATGGCTGCTACTCTTTCTGTAACCAGGTTGAGTTTGCTCGTTTATAGCCTCACAGACGATCGTCATATTGGTTTCGCGCACATCAGAAGATGTACTCTGTGTTATTTAAAGGTGGTATGATAAGGGAAATACAAAATTCGCAACATTTATTCAATATTCATCAATTATTTTATTTGCACAGATCATAATATTTAAAAACAACCTGGTCACTTGGCTCAGTTGGTAGGTTCTATCTGTCTCACGTGTCTCTATGTTTACTATTAGAGTGCTTTTGTATACATATTATTTTCTTGCAGAAATGCGCTCTTCACAACTACCTTACGATTGCATCAGAAGGTCAATTAAAAATTAGATATCTTGTCATTCATCATGAAATCTTGCCTACTGATAATGCCCAATTCAGCGTATTAAGAACACCTAACATTAACATGCGCTTTCGGGTTGATGGTGAATGGCGTCCCAGACCTGTCACACTTGAATCTGTTATGCCAAGACAATAACTGTAAATTCTTACTACATGAAGTTCGAAGTTTGTGCTGAATAAGAATAGCAATATTCATTTTTGTTCTGTAACCGTTATGTCTGCGTTCTGAGATAAGCACCTATAGTATACCAACAGGGGCCAGCACTGAATTGTTGCAGTTACATTGATTTTCTGACAGATGGCACCACATCGATGTACGTAGCAACCTTAATTGTGATTTGTACAAATATGGTCTGGTAATTTAGCAGGAGCAAATCAAGCTGAGTGTTCGTGGTATTAGGCTATTGTAGACTGACCTATGTATGCACCAGTCTAACCATGTGTCTGCCGGCAAGGTGGGTTGCGTGACCTCTTCAGGGACATGGGGTCCCGGCTCCATCAATTCCTAGATCTACCACCGGCCTCGGTAGAATGTGTATATCTTATCACACACCCATATGAGTGTCTTTGTATAATTCTCTACTTTTCTTTTATGGTGTAAACACATTTGACTTACTTGCATATTTCCATGTGAGGTTTATCAACACGTTCATGATTCTCTTAATACTTAATTTGGATCATAGTGTACTTACCATCAGGTCGCTTAGCGGTTGGAAACTTGAATAATATGTATAAAAAACAATAAATGCGTGTATAAATGTGTCAACTTTCATATGAAATTTGAAACTATATGTAATGAATATTGTCAACAATGTCCATAATCATGATTATCAAGGTATTAAAATCAATTTTTCTTGTTATATATGTAATATAATGTGTTACAAATATTGCATGTCTCCATTATCCTAGATTAAAAGATTGAAATCATATTGACATGTGCATAAAGAGTATAAAGGGTAGATAAGTTATACCTATGTCAGAAACAATTAACTTAGCAGTAGGCTTTTAGTTATAGACGCAGCGTAACAGAATCACACCACATGGTTACCAAACGTCCAAAGCAAGTTTTGTGCAAAAAGGTGAGCCCTTGATATTCAGGATGATGTATCACACCTATATGAATGAACTTATATTTAACCCTAATTAACTCCTTAATGAATATGTCTATGACCTAATTACGGTAGCTTACGTAGATTCTAGAACCAATCCAGACCTATTCCAGGTAGTCACGACCGAGTGCACAATAAGTATCTTTTTTTTTATATCCATGGTGACAGAAATGCGAGGATTTAACGTGCAAAACATTTAGCAATGTTCAACGTCATGACAGCTTTATTTACTCTGAGGCTTTTTGTTATTAGAAAAAACGTGTACATGTCATAGATACTTTATAATTAGTCGTCTGTTGATCAGGCGTCTGTTCCCTTGCAGGACTAAGACAACAAAATGTCAGTCTGAACTGGGTCAATGTAGCACCTGACATGCTTGCTGGGTGTTCAAGGGTGCTCTACGTTATGGTCCAATACATTATACGTTCCAATTAAGACCAATGTATATAAAGAGCCCACATGGGAATGCATTTTATAAGACTTGGTTTTCATTGTCACAAACCTTCAAGAAGAACCTCCATATAGAGACCATCTCTATTGATACGGCTTGCGGCGAACCCCAGCCTAATCTTAATAGAGAGGTTCAATTGTCTTTATATTTGTACGATAAATCCCCGAGTTCGATCCTCGTTTGTAATATTCTGTGTTTTTGTAAAAAAAAAATAAACCCAACGATGGTATGCACTGTTCTTTGTAAATCCTATGGTAGTTGTCCACACGACGTCCCCTCCAGTTCTCCCTAAATAGACCTGTCTACAGGATTTTGTCATTGCTAAGGACTCTGCTTGCAGATGCATCATGAAATTTCGCATGGTCTCTTGAGGCCTCTCTCTCTCTTGTGCAAAACAACCTGACAGCAAATGCAAGAGTGTTTCCCCTCAAAACGACCTGGTTCGGGACTTTCTGTTCTGAACCTCGATCATTCCGCTCGTAGATACACATACATACTGCACCAGGGTTTGTTTTCAACTTGAGCACCTGAAATAGGGCACACCTATCTCCTTTATAATCCGGGCAACACGTGCCAACATTGTGGGTTGCTTACAGATGTCTGATGGCAGATACACTTTTCGTCCCCGATGTTCCATCATTTGACGATTTCCAGAACCGGGTTCGTCACTCAAAACGTGCACTGCACGTGTTGTGTATAATGTTGGGATGCACATACACCTTGGGCATGGGATTCCTGGACCTCCCACTGATACAGTGCGCCTTTTGGTGTGTTGGATTCTACGGCGGTGGACTATATAGAATATCAGTGGTTGTGCCAATCCTAATCCAGATTAACCCTTTTAAATAGTTGCCACTGGCATGGGCCACATGCAACAAAGGTAAAACCAATCATGACAACGGCGTGGACAAAGATATCGGGCAAATTATAACACTCTGCAGTATCATTTATTTTTGTGTGGGGTACAGTATGAACATCGGTGTCTTCACCGCATGCCTCCATTGTTGGGGAGGAATTTGCATGATTTGGGTCACAATAAGTAATAAGATATATTCCCCAGTGAACGCACGCATATATCAAACATCAAGAGTTTCCCTTTTCAATAAAATCTATCATTGTCTTATTTCATTATCTCTGTGCTTGTAAAGTCTCAATTCATAGATTGATGATGTGATAACCGTGAACTGATTGACATTCATTTGATATTATCAGTAAAATACTGAATGATTGCTATTCACTATTTATGAAATAAGAGATTTTAGCATAATACTACTATCCTTATCAGAGAACCTGCTTGATAAACAATTTATTTTTACGTCTAATTTTAGTCGATCGCAATAGATAATGATGTTCATATGCGATATATCATATATAGCGTGTATGAACTTAATGGAATAAGAAAAGCATTCAAACTGGTATGCACACTGGTATTCAATAGGGCAATGACGCGAGAGTTTCTTCAGTTCGTTATGTGCCATGCTTGTTAGTCTTTATATAAAGAAAGGGCATATTACCACTGTAGTCAGATAGTAGACGTATTAATGCTTCACACATTTGTATATCCAGTGTTATTTTGATAGGTGGGGTCAAGATTCAATTGTGGTACATAGTGTGTATATATACATCCAATACACACACCCCTGTTGGCAAGCTATCAAGAACAAGGTCCTGAAAACTGGTTATCTCTATAGTTAAATAATTACGGAACAGACTTATAATTTTATCTATTTGATAATATGCAACACAGCTAACTAACAGGTTTTAAACTGTAATCTCTGTAGTCCAGACATGTTTACCTATCTTTGCGTATCCACAAGTATGAGGATATGAGACCTGTCAAATACAAATGTGAAAATAACCACATCGTCCTTTGAATATAATCCAAACGAGCATGCCCTTATGCCCCTGGCTGTGCCACTGAGAACCATTCAATCAGCTAACTCCCCCACACTTTCCAAACCAACAATGGTTTCATTAGTTTACCACTCGACTCTCGACTATCAACACTATGTATGGGGATATCAATACTACATATGTGTGTAAAAAATGGTCTTGACCATTAACACTTTTAACAATTACTAAACAATCTGATTTTTAGTTGATAGATCTACCTAAATGTGTCTGCTTAGCTCATTGTGTAAACGAATTAGCAAGTCATGTGACCCGCGGATGTAAGAGATGAGCAAGCCAGCAATGTGGCGAGCCTACAAGGGGTCCTATAAATGGTGCGTACTTTTTCTCTGGTGTTTAATATGTTTCAAACACCGTCTCATTTGTGGTGACATGTAAGGAACTCTAACTTGAGTATCAGTAAGAATTTCTAGTGCCGTTTTCGAAGCTTTATTTATGACATGGGTTGTCAAACAGATTCTGAAAAAGTTGTTTTGATATATATCATAACCCATGATGGGGCCTAAACCCCCGCGCACCTTTGCCTGCGTACCAAGGTCCACTAACACACATAGAGCAATGTGTTGTAGAAAATGATGTCTTTATGAAAGTGGTCTTAGTTGATGATTGTACTGTATCTAAGTTATTGAAATACTTTAGTGACAGATCCCGGATTTGGTGTACAGAGAAGGCCCCAAATTCAAACAGATGTAGAGGGTATGGGGACCGCAACCCAGTGGCCTGGGTGATCACTTCAGTCCATATTTGTCAACACTTTGACTATGTGTTGTAATAACAGCCTTATCACTGGATGGATTATACGTTGTCTAGAAATTTCACATCCCTATTTAGTTTTTCCCCAGCATCCCTTATCCCTTCCCCCTTACATTTCGCTTTCTTGTGAACCCACCCCACCGTCACAGTTCCGCACAAAACACTCGCCACACTTTCTAGGAAATTCTGGATCTGCCATCGTTAAGTGGTTACTACGGTCCCCCGCCGACCCCTTTCCTGCACCGTGCCCTGTGACAATATATGTGGTGCAGCACCAGCACCTGCACCAACACCAGCAGCACCAGCAGCAGTTGCCAAACAATACATGCTAAATGATCGGCAAATCACGGCATCGTGGCTGTGGATACATCACGACACGGAGCAATCAAAGTTGGAAAATCTTTATAATCGTCACGCCATCTGTATTTGAACACATTGATTTGCACGGCTGATGTTAACGCGTGTAGTAATACATTATTCAATTCAATCACACCCAGGCATGACTAACGTGCGAAGTCGTGTCAGTGTGTATATGATGAACGTACCCATGTACTACTTTTATTCAAACATTATGTATAACACGTCATATTTCTTTGGGTATGTTAACGGTATTGAAAATGTCCATATTTTGGTTGCAACACACAAAATACCTTGTTTTACAGAGATTGAAAATACACAATAGGCTATATTTATGTAGCTATATCGATCTGCTGCTGCTGCTGCTGCTGCTGCTGCTGCTGCTGCTGCTGCTGCTGCTGCTGCTGCTGCTGCTGCTGCACGCATTTCCAAGAGTTGCTCCTCTCACCTTAAGGAATACACAACGTGTTTGATCAGCGTCGTGCAATAAGTTCCAAAAGTTACAAAGACTTGTCTTCAACGTGGGCACACGGTGGGGAGATTCTAGTGCACAGCCTTGGTTCTAATGTAATCTACGGATGACTCGGCTGGATGACCCAGCAGATTCGGTAGACCATGTGGCGATTTGTGGGCCAAATGTTACACCAACGTTGCTGGACCGTCTGAATGCTATCTGGGTAATAAGGAGATAAACAGCAGATGTTTGTGTAGTACACATCTAAGAAAATACACTCAACGACACCTTGGCCTATGAGAAGGCCACATCAAAATGGTACTCAAAATACATCTTTGTGTAGATATTTTTGTTTGTCTCTGTGCCCTAGACTTATAAATAATGTGTGCATGGCTGTAAGAAATGTGACTGCGACAATTCTTTATTATTAGCTGCATGCACTGCAAATTTTAATTATTTACTTTGCCATATTTACAAATAAAATCTATGGCGTAAAATACAAACAATTAACAATGGTTGTAAAAAAACATTAGAATATTTAAAACTACCATAGTAGATGACAGGGGTGGGAAAAAGTGGATTACTTATAAAGTTCCACATCATGTATATGTTCTAAATACAGTTAATTAAACTATAAACAAAGCATCATGGTTGGTCATTTAATAATTTCTTAATATGATAATATATGTGCCTATTATAATATGCATGTTAATCAACACAGAACGTATTAACGCTATCATTGTAATATCCATGGCAATACAATAATGATCAAACGGAGATGTAAGAATGCGCAGATACGCGTACACGCATTGAACCCTGTGATGCATAATCAACACCCCTGCATAAATGATAAGATGATCTTTACATTTTCAATAATATAGCCATACTCATAAATAAGTAATACATACAGCCTATAGTGACCTGTCTATGTGCGTGTGCTATGGGCCAATTTTCTCCAATGAAGTTCTCAAGAGACTGATCTATTACACGCATGTTTGAAAAACACGCGTTAATATATAGCTTTTAGAAAATTGGTACCTGTTTTATCATTGCAGTAATATCATGAACGCGTAGTTGTATGATTATTCTCTTGGCATCACTTTTGTTCTCTCGAGAATACTCCCTATCCATCTGGAGATGCGTGTATGTAACACGTATTCTTAAAAAGAAAGGATAGCCCGTGGTATACTAGCCGATCTACAAGAGATGCGTTATTACGGATGCGTGGACTATTTGGGACGCATGGTGGAGACATTGGTCATTTTAACTCCAACATAAAGGTCAACGATGCCTAATGTCCAGTAGTGTGCCATCTGCGGAACGATGGTCACTGATGTCTGACCAATGAAAAATGCATGACACACCTAATGGAACTTGCGTCAACTGGCAACTGCATACGCATGCAAATTAGCGAGTCAAGTACAGGCAGATTGTGAAGTAGTACTTAGTAGCATTTGCACATATTTTTGCTATCATTTGCTACGTATCTCCTATGTATCTTGTTGTAATGCCATCTTTGATAATCCAACTAACTATAGATCATTACCTATCACGTATGTTGACCACGCACTACCAAAGTGAAACAGAAAAATCTGTGGTTGTCAGTGAACCAGCAAAAGCCAGTGAACCAATGAAAACCAATCACTGATAGATGAAAAGATTCATATTCACCAGAAGCCCGCGAGAAACATAATCCTACGGATTAGCTTTTACGACCAAAGAAACATCCAAAGTACGCAAAGTTCATTTACCTCTTAACTCCGTGTCATAAATGTCACGACAGGAGGCTCACAACAAAGGGTTAACATTGTCACTTGAACATCAAAACCGTTATGAAAATGTTATGTTTTAGAGCAAATGGCTTATGAACTAGATTATGTCTTTTTTTACTATTTGTTGATTGTTATAATAGTAACACTTACTCATTTGTCATTTGTCTGAGGTGGCAGTTGGGACGGTTTTACAAGTGTCAATGGACTAGAAGTTGTAGATTAATGTGTAAGAATTGGGCCAGTATTAATAAAAGAGAGATCAGCAAAAATTAGTGTTTTAGGAGTAAGTATACAACACCGTAGCTATATGCTTGAGTGCCAATACCGTTGCCAATGTCATGACCAATTCATGTGATCTCATATACCTGCATAGATATTGTAATCTCATACACAATCAAAAGCTTGCCTGCCTCTTTATTCAAGCAGATGTCATGTAAACAAAATTAATAACTCGTCCATAAAACAATGATATGCACAAAATAGAGTATACGTTAAACAGGCACAGGTGAAGGTGGTTAGAAACATCACTCGAATGCATCCTTGTGGAAAGAAGTGACACTTGCAAAAGAGCACTAAATACTACCTTAAAGAGCAGTGCCAATGATCTGGTGTACACTCAGAATCAAAATGATGCTGATGAGGTGTAGAAATAATTTCAATTTTGGAATAAAAGAAACTAAAAACATAAGAATATAAATCATGTTTAAAGGAATAATACACAAAGTTTTAAATTAATACCAGGATCAAAGAACTACATAGACATCATCTGTGCATAGTATCCAGTGCTCTGTGGCCATAACAGTTAAGCGGTGCACATGAGACGTCACATTATCGTTAGGATCACTAGGACACTCTGAATCAACAGGGTCAAGGATCGGGAGCAATAAGCCGAGCTGACAAGTAACAACATGTAATTTAAAACAGACAAAGTACGTTTAGAGCCCAGTAAACCTGCTATGCCATTGTGATGACGATATGCTTGCGAAATGTTATAAACCATCATTTGGGATGTCCATGACATTGGTCAAGTTACTGTAGCATCGTGATGTCTACAATACGCATATCAAGTGTAATATCATATTTAATATCACACCAAAAAAGCACTACTTGTGACAGTAACTGATCAAGTATGAGAAGGGGAATTCACAAACTGAATAAATTGTGATAGCCTGTATTACCAATGTATATTGTATCCAAGATTCACAAGGTGGTTTGCCAATGGTTGCGGATTCGATTCTATACCAAATGCCTCAAATGAATACATCAAATACCTTTGTGGGACTCGAACTCACAACCACAAAATTGTGAGACTACCATGATAGCCTCACCTCCAGCCACGAGTTTCACGCACAAAAATATGTAAACTTTAAACGTGGATGCAGAAGTAAAATTACTGACAACAGAGAATTACATTTAATAATAACGTTTAACAGGTCGCACAACACAAAATAACAAAACAGCGTGGACAAGTTCATGAGACAAAAATCTGCCGCGGCGATTGTCGCGTTTGAGCGAGAACCAACGACGTCGCATCGTCCAGCCCCTCCACCTCTATATTTATCCCGGCAGCAGTAACATCCGCCGACTACTCACCAAATCATGGCGACAAAGCTGCCGATCATTATTAATAGCCGCCGTCGCTTTTACCGACTACAACTACCAAGCTAGCTAGCCAGCCAGCCAGCCAGCTAGCAAAAGTCGCTAGTCCAAAACCATCCGACCAATGAGCGGCTCGTGGCGGCGGCGGTGCGGCGGCGGGCCGCTATATAAACGCGCGCGGCGGCAGACGACCGTCACCAGTGGGTCAGTCAGCAGCAGACGACATACAAGCCACCTTCTCGGTTAATTCTCTTGTGTTTAGTTCACACAACCAAACAGCAATCATGTCCAAGTTTTGGGAGCGCAAAATGAAGACCTACTTCGAGAGGATCGACTTCGACAAGGACGGAGCGATCACGAGGAAGGACTTCGAGGGCATGGGCGAGCGCTTCGTTGAGGCCGAGAAGGTGGACGAGGCCACCGGCAAGATCATCAAGGAGAAGATCTGCGCCGTAAGTCATTGAAACTTAACCCTTTTCCTCCTCCGTCACCACCACCATCACCACCCAGCAGCCAGAGAAGATATTCATTGAGAATCTGTGAGGTGAAGATTTGAGATGCATATCTTTTTAGTCCTTGTGTGTATTTTCTTATTGATAATCGTGATCGGTTGTGGTTAAGTTGATGGCGATGAGTTTGTAGTGGTGGTTTTTCAAAATCTGTTGATTCGTGTATGGTTAAGTGTGTTTCTAAAGGGGGCGTTTGTATGAGAAGAATCAGTTTTTTTAGATATTAAAATTAATTGCCTTGTAATGCGTGTCCATTACACAACTCTGATCACGATTACAGTGTTTACAATGATAATATTTACTCATAATATCATATGCATATGTGGACTACATTTAATGCAAATAGGATTTACAACACGAAAGTGGAATACATTGCAACCACTGGATAACATGGCTAGAAGGATTACTCAATACTTCTTGCACATGGATATGAGCTGACAGTATGAATTAACATAATGCACAACGTAGAATTGTAATAATAATAACAGCCGTGGACTTCTAGAAACTAAATGAACTGAATGCACTTGGTGGTGGCAAAACTACAATGAGAATGGCAAAACTAGATACAACTAGATAGTTAGGCTAACCAAACATAAGAGTTTGAGTTATTTATTAGAGAGTTGTCCAGTGTTGACTGGCATTCTATATTGGACCACGTGGCTTACAGCTGTAACTGAGCCTACTCAACGCTCACAATACCACGTGTCCGCCACTATATCTTTTGCAGTTCATACTTGATGCTGAATTGTGGTAAAAACACAAATACACTGCTTCCAAAGCTATATGCTCAATCTATTGTGAAAATTAACTGCACCTATTATTTTCTACTTCAACTGCTATGCACTAAACTTTGTGCTGACACTAAACACTCAAAATTTCACAACAAAAACTGTAAGACATAGTTAATGTAGCCTCTTTATGTCAGCAGCTATTACACACTTAATACTTTGCAAGAGCGGAGTCTAGCCCACAAGTGTATCAATTGCAATTCATTTTGTTGTCCAGCCCCTCAATGATGAAATTTCGCCTTGCCTCTATCACTGAACGTAGTAAACGAAACCCTGACATTAGGGCGATGGAAATGTCAATTGTATTTCTCAGATTCGGTGGTAATAGTAAACTTAATGGACAACTTGATCTTGGCTGGTTTAATTAATTGATGAGGCACTTTAGGAGACAATTAATGTAAAATCAATAGTGTTGTTTTGGAGTGAAGCTTCTACCGTGTGCTGAGCTTCATCTGTGTCCAAACATTTTACTTTTAGTCCTAAAGTAAAGGTAGATACGGATTTCATAAGTTTGATTTCAGTTCTCTAAGCCAACTTTTTTACCTCACAATTGCTTACGCAAGTAGAACCATGGCATTCTATTCACAATATACAGGGGGATTTGCTTTGGAAATAAATTACAAAGATTTGCGACACAATCTTATCAGCATTCAGTCAATCAAGAAGGCATGACTTTCTGGATCAATTATATACACAAACTTCAATTGTTGTCTGTCCAAAAGGAAAAGTCTTTATCCTGGATTTTAATTACTGTAAGCTTTAATCTCCTTTCCCGTGCAAAATTACCTTGTGAATCCAGGCATACTTCTTTAGCTGTGGGCGTTCACACCTACCATATGCCAGCTTCCCACACCGATTTAAAGTAATGCGGCGTTGTTAGTTTTTTTCTGTACTTGTGTTTTTTTTCGTTACTTAGTGCAAGTAAGTTACGAGTTTTAAAAGCAACAATATCTCTAATGCTTAAGTGATTCACACGTTCTTGGCTTTCACTGCAATGGCCGTATGATTGCATTTTGTTAACTGCCATTTCACATTTAGGCAGTTAACAAATGCGGTCAGAAAATATACAAATAATAGCTGCTTAAAAGCAATTAAATCTGCCCCAAAACTACTGACCACACAACCATAATGTGTACAGATATAACAGTGGTTTCAAAACTTAAATATAGCACTGTTCTGAGCGCGCTCTTGTGATGAATTCGCATCATGAGCTGCTTGCGTCTATAACTCGTGCTCACGGGGGATGATCCCAACAAAGGTTGGCCATGCAGGCGTGGAACATAACCATGGATCACCAGGAGGGGTAATACAATGTAATAACTGCACCGTGACAGATTATAGTACACACGCCCTTAGCTGCATGGATTACCTCATATATTTTATCAGATTTATTCGATGAAGTCACTAGGCTTTGTGTTATCGTTGTTGGTAGATTGATTTATTGTTTCTTTCTTCAACATTTATATTTCGTCTTCCCAGTGGGCCTAACATGTCTGTTACACCATAGCTGCAATAGTTACTGTGTTGCAGAGAAACAAATGTCTACAAGACACATCATTAAATGTCATATTAGGTGTCACCCAAACGCCAATACATTGATATATATATCCGACGACCCGTGTGCAAACAGTTCCTTGTTGAGCCGTTTCATGGACTAGTGAACACCAGTCCTAGCAGAACAGATGCACACGTGTCTTCCCGACATCCAAAACTTGTTACTGCTGCCAAATCCCTTCGTAACCTGGAGCGACACTCACGCGTAGAACACAATAAATATCTCACAGGAAACGGACCAAACAGTTCAGCAGCTACAATAATAGGAGAGTCCCGCCAAGCAAACATATGTTCCCCGCAGTTGGACAATAAGCGAGGGAGAGACATTGTTTGGAGAGTCCCTATAACAAGATGGGATGGAGCGCTGTGATTTTTAGATTATATTAAGAGTAAATTTATAGGAGTTTTTCAAAAACAAACTATCATTGTTTTACAACAGCACAAATATTCATAGAACAATCGTGAGTGATGCAGGTGATGAAAGAAACATTATCATTCTATTGAATAAAAAATGTGTAGTTTTATACAAATCTGCACCATACGCATTAAATGAACACTGCCTACTACTATAACACTGAGCATATTTCAATCGTGTGGGGGGACCGCAGTCCTCCTATCCAAGCAGCAGCAAAGACTCACATCTCTCGTAAAGCACGTGTACAGCCCAGATTGTGGAGACAATGCTGACCTCCGCTTTCACAGGGCTGCCACCCCTTTCCCTGCACACACCCAACCCCTGTCACGTGACATAAATCTGGATGAATGGATCTGTGTATAGGCCCGTGTGGAGCTAATTCTGTTAATATAGATTTTGTTAACATTCCTTGCACAAGCCATCGATTTGTTTGGAACAATGAGGTTGCTGGCATGCGCTTTGACCTTATTCACATTAGTGTCATGTTGCTTGTGTTCTGGGTTTTTTAAGCTCAACATCCAACCCGTGTGATGAAGACCCAAATGGATACATACATGTACCTCTTCTTTTTGTGCTGTACTCATTTGTGAACAGACTATCTACCCACTTGCAAAATCTAAAAATAAATCAGCTAAGACTAATCAGTTGATGTGTAATCATGAAAAGAGAATGTTCAGCGGGTAGAGTCTTCCCCACATCACCAATAAAATTACCAAAATTGAAAATGGATGCGACAAAACGTTAAAGTAAATTACAGCTCTATCAGCAATTAAGAATTGGACAGAAAAAAGAAGTCCAATTTTGCCAGCCAAATTACAAATGTGTGCTTAATGCTACAGACTGTCATTTACAACGGCTATAGCTATATATGGGATCCAAGGGATGCTTTTATTAGTGGAGTCGCACATTAAATGTCTATGCGATTATCGAGTAGGGAAACTATGGATTGGCTTCCTTTTTATTGTGATAGACTTTGAATCTCTTGGGGGTTCTTTCGGTCGCAATAAGTAGTAATTTGTATATCCAGTCTAGCAAATATTGTGCACATGTAGTGCTAGTACGTTCATCTGCTGCAACAATGCTTTTTTGAGTCTGAATTGAAACTTTGTTGTACTGTTTTTACCGCAATATCAATATTTGCTCCGAAATTCATACCATGAGTTAACGATATCAATGTTACTATCCTGCTGTTAACATGGCACATGGAACTAGTCCGTATTCCAATCAATTGATAACTCTCAGTAACTATGAGACTATTAACATTCACATCTGCGTACCATCCACATCATCTTGCGTTCTGGGCATTCTTTCGCCATCTTTCCTGGGGCCAACACAGATAGCGACCGCCATTTTATTCGTCATAAATCAATCACAATCAATTGCCACTAACAAACCTAGAAAATACAGCAGAAGTCATTCAACAACCGACACACTGCAATAAAAGAAAAACAGACAAACAAATGCACAAATCAAAGTGGTTGTTACACAGCTGGGTGATGTCTCACGTTGGTAGCCTCAGCAAAGTTTTATTTTTAGCCGCAAGGTGTCGTGATGGG
>CM032668.1:38811868-38851438 GCA_019095985.1 Streblospio benedicti | reverse complement strand
AAAAAATAATCTTTTAATGCTTAAATATTAAAGTTTTAAACCCATCTTTAAAAAAATTGATGAAGAGAGATTTAGAACAGACTTCCATTTATGCAAACTAATGATTTTATTATTATATTTTATTACTTTTCTGCCACTTCTTACCAAACATAAAACTAATAAAACACATAAATAAATTAAAATACATATTAGTTTTTGAGAACTACAGTTTCCATATATGCAACTGTTGTGTGTCGGTGGCCTGAGAAGTATATAGATTCATGGTCTGTTACATGCATGAAGTGAGATTTTGTTTACAAAAAAGGTCAAGTCAACTTACATGTACTTCATAAAATGACCAAACAAACCTCTAAATAGGTCATATATATATTTCCGAAATCATAACATGGAAAGTAATTGAGACATCAATATTATGCAAATGAGAGAACTTTATAGCACATCTTATCGTGCATAGATAATTATACTATATACACGCCTATTAACAGCAACTCCACTTGACTAACGGAAGTGTCTAGGGTGGTCAAGTCAATTAGCATCCTTTAACAGCTACAGATGACATTGAAAAGTTTGAACAAGAAAACTGATGAAACTGGTATTGTATGAACAGTAATAAAATGCAAATAAATGTTCAGAAACAATGGAAAACAAATTAGAGGGCAAATAAAACAGTTTTCTAAGAATAAAAATCTTTAAATCTTGACCACTAATAGTTAGAAACATCATTCGTAAAATAATCTCAACAATTACTGCATCATGAACCACACGACGATTTGATATGCATTGTAATCTATAATTTGTTTGTGTTACTTTGCATTAGACTGGGTCAGCGGGTCCATAATTTGATATTAACGTTATTAGTTAAGTAGTAGTGTTCGGAATCAGGCCTTCAATTGACTATCGATTATTGCTAATTTTGACTCAACGATTATCGATAGCTATCAATACTTACTGCCATTTCAATTAGTCATACACTGTAAAAGAATTCACCTAAATGTTAGTTGTGTGACATCCTCATGCATAAGTTATTTTGAAGAAAATGTTTTGTTTTAAAATGTTTACATTTACATGCCGCCATGCTTTTACTGGTGGCGCCACCCGTGGCTAGGGAACAATCTATTTCACCGATGCATGTAGTGTTTTCCTGTACTGGTGTACCATTTGTTACCGACTGCATCTTGTAGCATACATTATTCATCATGGCTGCTTGGAAATAGCGACTTTTTTAGCATAAGGTGCAGCATTAATAGCAGCTGCTGTGGAAAAATCGAGTTCAAATAAGCACCCTTCATGCAGGTATCATGGCGAATGATAACAACATTGCAGATTTCTATAAATATTTGGTTATTTCTACCAAATTTCGGAATAAACGAAACCATCGATATTTATGGAAAGCCATCGATAATCACTAAATAGTCTGCTGAACGATGATAAATCGATATATACGATTAATCGTCCGAGCAATATTAAGTAGTATCTAAAATGTACAAATTATTGAAACAAAATCAAGCACTTACTCGTAGACAGATACTGGAATGTAGCAAGTGTAAGCTGTGGGCTCATACGTGGGTAAGTCTCGTCTTCCTCTGATGGTTTGAATGCGCTGAAATCCCTGTGTTGTGCGGTCTTGCGTGTTGTGCGACTGCGGTTGTCAACTAAATAAAAGAGGAACTCAAAATGACTCATCTTAATAGTGTGACAAGACAAGAAATGTCATTTTGCATCTTTCTTTGCTTTCCCACACCAAAAACTATACCGGTAAAAGTATGGAGCTTAATTGGCAAAACATATTTTTTGTTGTATTCACACAATTATAAGAATAATCTACTGTCACTGATATGATGATCTAGAACTGCTAGATAAACATTTGAACTAGTATGATACAACCGCACTGCTGTTGTTATGAGGGTTAGAAGGAAATTGATTAGATGCTCTGTAATTGATGGTCCAAAACACATGATGTTGACCGCTAGAATAGCAAAATTATAGAACTTTATAAATTACAATGTAGCTATATGCATTAAAATATTACTACTACTAGTCAGATACCTTCATGCGTTTGCCATTGAAAACACATTTTCTTTGCACTTACATGTTTTTTATTTCTACTGACTGTTAATTTATCTAATGACAATCTGAATAAGACCATAAAACAAATATGACAAATCTGAAATTTCCTCTCCTTTTATCAATTCTATGCATATCAGATTTCATTCACCAATGCGTTGTTGTCTTGCGGGGCAGGGTGTGGTGGTGAGCAAGGTGTGTGCTGTGTATGACTATATTGGTGCCTCGGTCAATATCAGTATTCTATTACTAATAGTCAGGTTTAAAGCTAAGATTTTTTTCTTTAATGCTGCAAGACAGCTAATATTCATCCATGTCAAATGTGAAAGGTTGGCGGTTATCAAAGTGGTAGACTATAATACACATATTTTTGCACCTGAAAAATCATGAGTTAATACACTTTGCAAAACAAAGACTATTGTTTGAAGACAGAAACTTTCATACATATAAAGGCAAAATTGTTCACTCAGCAAATCAACAACAGGAGACGACTTTGTTGTAAATGATAAATGACACAACATTTCAATCATTAGAGCAAACAATGAAGTGACGGGCCAAATTTTAAGGCACTCGAAATAATTTAAATTAACAAGCTGTTGTCGTCACTGCTTGTCATTAAATCGTTCTGGATCAAATCGTGTCACTCTCGAACTGAACGAAGCTCTCTTGATACATCACATTATTCCCAAAATACCATACAGGCAAACATTAATATCAACTAGGAAAAGAACGCGCTTTGTTAAAAATGTTTACTCTTAAGATGGTGGAACAAAGCTGGATATTATATGGACATTATCAGCTTCTGATAATATTATTATCTTACCAAGCAACATACTTGAGTTCAGTTGTAAATCTTATATACAAAAGACTATTATACTTGCAGGATTCTGTGATTTTTGATCACTAAAAAGTCAGTTTTTGAAATTCAAAGCTTGTTCTATTATTTCACGCCAAATGTAATGCAAAAACAATGGTTTCTAATGAAAATCAATCAATGCCATGTGTTCATACCCTGATAACACGTAAAATTATCATCATGATAATGCAACCTGAAACCACTCATTGTATTGTGTCTGCACTTGTTTTCTACCATGTTGCAGTGTATGGTCAAATCCTAACATAATCAACCCCTTATTACAAGAGAATATCTTTGGTAGGACAACAACCATTCATATAAAGGTTATAGAAAGCTGGATTTCAACATAAAGATATTTGAAAACCTAAGATACAAGCATTTGTGCATTACCCAATCAATATGCCTTGAATAGTTTAACAATTGTTCGTTTTGAATTAATGCACATGGGGCAGTTTGAGACAAAAATCCATTTTCATGAGGTCTCCAATAAATTGTAGACTCCTCAATTTGTTAGCGATTGAAAGGTGTAAAATTAACCAACAGAGCTCGTGTTAATTTCTTGTAATGCTCAACTACTTAAACGGAATTCTAAATAGGTAATTAATGGCTGAGTCCATTGTAACAAGATATTCATCTTTCAATTATGTTTTTCACGCAAGATAATACAAATAATATCATGTCAGGACTTTCAAAGCCCGCCAGGACATTCACAATATGACCTATATCATGCCAGGACTTGCATAGGTGCTCTAGAACTATAACCCTCTCCAATCGAACCACCCTCTCAATATCTAAATGAGCGCTAGTATTACCATTCACACAAAAAGGGTCTTGAAACTAGATTGGCAAGTTTTTCAAACTTTGCCCTGTATCATTGCGTGTTAAGAATCAATAAAAAAAAACAATGCTGTACTGTCTTGTGAAAGTCTCGAGTCAACTTCACAAAAAAAGATTGATAACATAGAAATGAAGCAAGAGTTCGTGAAGCATCCTAGATAATCTTTCAAGAATCATTATCTACTAGGGTTTATCAGTAACTGATCAATATTGATATGAAATAAAAAGCTCACTTCGAAATTAACACATACATTGTATATATATATGTATGTCTGTGTTTCAGATGACACATAATAAAGGTATGCGAAACCTCGACTCAACAAGCTCAAAAAGGAACAGGTGAAGGTGTTAATTTGATTCATGCATGAAAAAATGGCAGATGAGTAAAGCCATTGATGTACACATTACCAGTACTACCTTAACATACATAGCTACCTACCATCCACATAAATCAAAATATTGCAGAGGTACAGCAGAATATCATGGTCAAGTACAACAAAAATCTATATGGGCCAATTTGAATTTTAAGTGTTGGTATTTAACTATTTATAGCTTTACACAGGCTTCATTGCAGCAGATTTGAAATTCTTTGGACAGTACAAATAAAGGTCCTTGATCACCAAAATGGCTGCCAAGAGATGTGTAGATGGAAGGTTTGCGGGCAGCAAAAAGGGTAAATAAAATGGACTCAAAATGCACAAGATACTTTGTAAATGAAATCTCAAGTAAAGGATGCTAAAAACTATACATTGAAATAGACTTGTGAATGTAAAAATATATTTCTTTCTAATGAAAACATACTTGATTGACATGAAACTCACCAACTGTATCGGTTTCGTCGATGATCTCTGACTGAATGATCTCCTCGATGACGTCCTCTAGCGTGACAAGGCCGAGTGTTTCATAGTACGGATCTCCAGTGCCCTCGTTGTTCACACGACGCACAAACGATAAATGGCACTGACCTGCAAAATAACAATTCTGTCACAAATCTATATTACCTTATATTTTCTGTTTTAACGAAAAACAACAACACTGGAACTGAATGACACTGCCCTTTTATGGCCAACTGTCTTTTTCACGAACAAGATAACGAGCGTCAGAAGATCTACTTAAAAATATTATGGAATAGAGATTTATACCCATAGGTGTTACCACAAAATCAATATTTTTTGTATATGGTACACAGAAGACCATAACGCTTAGTATATTTGTATTGTAATGTGTTTATGCTTATTTTGCAGTGGTGAAATGCATGGTAAATTAGTTTAAAATTTGAAACAGCATATAATTAACAACATAGCTATTTTCAAAAAATGTTTTCGCTATTTAAGCTCTAGATGTCTAACTTGTCAGATGTTTATTTCATTGGACTTTTCAAATACATGTAAAGTGTATGCATGTGTGGTGCTAAATTATATTCTGTATGCTCAATGGACATTAGATGGTTCAATACCAAAATTAACATTTGAAGAAGTATACAATGCATCAACCTTGGTATTAGAATAGAAATGACTTGTTCAGGATGTGTTTGTGCTTACTAGTTCTCTCAGTGAAAAAATATCTGAGTTTGAACAGGTATAATTCGGAGAATTCGATTTAACATTTTATGGCTTGAAATTTTCACTCTGCATAATATCCCAAAAGCAGACTATATACACAACATCTACTCAGCTCACTTGCCTTCACGAAGCTCATTGATTGGGAAAATCCATGATCCCATGAGAACCAGAATTGGGGCATTCATACATCAATAAGATCAATAGAGAGATTCTTAAATCTTTTTGAAATATGTGATCGATAAGCCCTACAAGGAATAAGATGATGAAGCAAGAGGTCTTTGAGCAATATTCATATAAAGTGCATTTCTTCAGTGTATATTTCATACACTAAGTTTGTTATCAATAGTCATAATAAATGTCTGCCAATTGATGCTTGCCAATCGATATATTCTAGAATTAAATGAACTATTCTTGAAAAGTCGAATAAACAAGCATGTTTTTGAGGATACTGAAAAGGCAGTTTTCAATTCATAATTCACATTAAGCTTAAATCTTCAGCTATTGACATTTGAATATATTGCTATTAATGAATTGAACAACATACAAGTCACATTATCATTCTAGTATGTCCTAAAATGGCTATCATGCCTTGACCAAACATACACAGATAACCAGGCCACTCCATAACTCTTCACCTTGCACGGCCATTTTAAATGAATGCTTTAGATTAAGAGAGAGAGAGATTGTTAAATCGTTTCTTACAAAATCTATCAAGAAATTCACATTGATACACATGATCATGTGATTGAAATTCTGTTCATGGAAACGTCCCCCAGGAATAGTGGAATCAAATTATTTGACCCTCAAATATAAGTGAAGTAATAAGTGAAGTGTATCTTGTTATGTATTAGCATTTTCATTCACCATACCATATCCTTATGCATCTTTTATTCATATAAGGACTCATGAGCCTATAACAGAGACTAAAATATTTTTTGCAACACAAGATTTTTTCAATATGGGAATCAGTAATTCTCTTAGCAATACAATATTTAACTATTTTCAAAGTAATATTACCTCCAATATTTCAAAGGCTGTCAGTTTTTCTTGATCACAGAACTGAGGTCATTTAAAAAAAGTAAATAACATCAATGGAGTAATGGATCAGTGCTGGGTCTGCCTCGCAGCCCCATCTTCAATCAGTAAGGCTAGGTAGGCATCTCATTTCCGTGATCAAGAACTGCTAGTTATGATAGTCTTTGAAATTTTTAAGGTACATTAGAATAAATCTTAAATAAAGCTATTGCTACAAAGAATACATAATTCCCACAGTCATAAATACCCAGAGCTTCATCAATCTAGACTTGGATTAAAAAAACTGGATGATAGATCCTGATTTTACCAGAATCTGAAATCTTGGAGATGACCCAATTTGATATCTATAGATCAAATTAAATTATCAATATCACACAGACAGTTGGAAATGATTTGTAACCTAAAAATACCATGATAAACTGACAATTTACATAACATTTATCCCCCCTCAGCAGCTCAGAGCATTATGTAATGCCTCCGATAGTAAATGACATTCATTGACCGATGACAGCAATCAGAATGATAAATCCCATAGATGCCTGTTTTTGAAGAAAATGACATTAACGTCGTGTGAATTATTTATATATCAAACTAATAGCTTATATGTTTATTAGGCTTGTAAATGAAGGGGATCACAAGCTGATTAACAAGGATGTAACCACTGGATTTTATGGTTTCATACACACCAAAGCTCGTGGACATGCCAAAAAACACTGTGGAAATGAAATTTGGGGGGGTGAAAAATTGGTGGAGGTGGAAGGGGGGAGGGTAGAAATGTTGAACACTCTTCTGATGTCCCTGTGCGGACTTCATGGACTGATTTGCAGGTGAAATCTCAAAACCACATATTTACCTGATGCTCAGATGATAACAAACCAGGTGCTGAACATGAATTTCTGTACACTTAACACTGCTTTTCAATTGTTTCTTAACTTACTCTACAAGTTGAAGACATTTTCTCCTAATGGGTTCGTTGGTCTATGCATGTCTCTTTCACATTGTAATATACTGCTTTGAAGATGGGTTAGCAATGATGTTAAACAAAGCTGAGTCATTTTATAGCAAATGTACTTGAACTGGTTAAACCATTTCTTTTCCAATTGAGCAATTTTGGTATTTCTCACAGAATCTATCACTATGTTGTCAATGATTATACACAAAGATAATTTACTTAAAGATTAAACTAAAGTCTGGGTAGACTGCCCATTCCCTAAACACTGATAAAGCTTGAGATTGGCAAGTAAAATTTGCCAAATAGTAATACATGCACACGCCAGAATCTCGACATGATACTTTAGCAGGTCGTCACATGTACATTTAAGTTAAGTGACGATCTGTTGACGTATGTCAATGTGGTGGCGTGCATTTGGACAAATTTATATAAAAATCAATGTGGGATGTAAACGTTTTACGAGGCTTATAAATTTTGAAGTCAAAGGGCATGTTATTTCCACAAATTTGACTACCCTAGAACTACACATGAATGTTATTAAAATGTGAAGACCTTGGCTTAATCAATTATTATACACTGTATTACAAGGAGATATTTGGCAACAATCAATAGTCGATCTACCATTATTGTAATTACTTGGCAACCGGGATGGAACACTTATTTTTGCAAGGGAAGCACTCAGCAATTGACTTGCTCACTGCATATACGTATGGCACTTTTACATAAGAAATGAGTTCCTTGAGATTGGAGCTCGAGATTGATAAACATTACCTTGATTTAAAAATTTGAACATTTGAAATAAAAAACTGCCACATTGGTCCTAATTTTCATTTAATCTTTCATTTAACAGAGTGTAGGTTATTTTCGTTACATGTACCTTTAATTCTTTAAAATATTGGTCGAAATTCGACATTTCACTGGGACAACTGTCCAGCTTCAGCCAGGTTGTCGTGAACTGTTTTTAGTTGAAGACCAGAATTTCTTTTAAATTAAAAGATTTGATTTTGAGACATCGAACTTAAAAATCAATATGTCACTATACACATGACAGTTGGCCACAAATCTAGTGAAATATATTCATATTTTTCATGGAGCTTTGAAAATGTTATAATTCAATAATTGTGATCTATAGGATGAGCACGCCAGCACCTTGACATACGTTAGAAGGTGGTCACACGTACATCTTAGTGATGTCACAATCTGCTGACATATGTCGATCATCGACGCTGTGGTGGAGTGCGCATCTATCATAAGTAACATGAACATCATAAGTCAAAACAAAGCACGTACCTTTTTTGAAATCTTCAAGCATTGAATCAAGTTTTGTATCTTCCCAAACAAAGTTGATAGGATGGTTATAAAATTTGCAGACAGTTTTCAGAGGCGTTCTATCATCTGGATCAACGAAAGCTAAATCTTTGATATTCAATAAGGCTATAATGTTGGATTTATCCTTTTCGTACACAGGTACACGGGTGTAGCCAGTCTTCATAATTTCGGACATGGTTTCAAAATCAAGAACTGCATTGTGATCGATCATATACACATCGTCAAGTTTGGTCATGATGTCAGCGACGGTCTTCTTGGAGAGCTGGAGAGCCCCATCAATTATGTTCACCTCGTCCTTTTTCAAATCGATATCACCCTGGGTCACACGAAGCAACTCCCTTAATCTGTCTCGTTTGTATACAATTCCCATTTCCTCACCCAGGACACAATCAAGAATCTTGCTTATGGGAAAGGACGCTGGGAATGTGAGAAGCATGAAAAAGCGAGTGAACCAGATGGTTCTAGCTCCGATGGCCAGGCCATATCGTGAACAAACGGCTTGGGGAACAATCTCTCCAAATACTACAATACCAGCTGTTGCAGACAAGATAGCTACAGCTCCACTACCCGTCAAATCGTCCATGAGAATGGCTAGAGTGTTGTTTACCAGTACATTTCCAAGCAAAATTGTACAGAGCAGATAATTACCCCTTTTTCTAACAGTTCCTACTATTCTTGCATACTTTTTTTCCTGTTCAGTGCCACTATTTTCAATGATCTTCAGTTCTGTCTTGTCTAATGACATAAGCCCAAGATTCAACCCACTAAAGGTACCTGAGCAACAAAGCAAAACTACGATCAAGATGATTTGCAGCCACATTGGGAAAATGGTCTCTCCAGATGGATCTTTCTTTGTAATAAGCGATAAATAAGGTTCATCGCCTTGGTGAACCCATGAAGATCCAGATGTGTCAGTGTCTGTGATGTTTGCAGTATCGTCATACTCATATTTCTGTTTAGCACAAATGTAAAATTTTTCTTCACCTTCTAATAACGGAGGAAGTTTTACTGATACAACAGCCGAATATTCAAAAATTTCTGACACTAAGAATGGATCTGTATCTTTTTTCAAGTCATCACAGTTGGAGCCTTTAGTGCTATTCTTGGTTGTGAATGTCACCTGTGTTCGACTAGTAAGCCCAGTTCCATACAAACGAATCACAGCCAATTGATCATAGTAGAGAACAGAAACACCATCTACAACGCCTTCTGTTAACTCAGATGATTCTATGCGAAATCCCTGTACCACTGGCACAGGGATGCTTTCGTCACCTGCCACCAAACAGGGTAAAAATGCTAAAATCCACAATATTTGACATTTTCTAGTCCATTCACCAAGCGCCATATTGGGGTCACTGGGTCGATATGTATCGATCTGAGCAAGTTAAAAAAGCTTCAGTAACTTAGTTGCCCAGGCGCTCGTCTTCCACCTATGGAGATCTTGTTGTAAAGATACTTCCAAACTATGGATTATACACCTGTATGGCACGTGTCAGCGATGGTAAAATGAAAGAAACGACAATATTTATATACATCCTTCTTATCACAGATATGACGTACATAGCCACGTGATCAAAATATAACTTTAGTAAATAAAACGCACGTGAGACATTTAAATTTGATAAATAAAGATTTAGGGTCATGTAAATGCAAAGCCAGCACTTTACAATATATTCGGTGTAAATTATTAATAACGCTCTATTGCAATGGTGCAACTGACATACCGTTACCATTTAATTAAGCAAGTTTGGGTTATCAAATATTATGCAGGTGCCCGGAAGAAATGAGTGCAGGAACCCAGCAGCAATTTTAGGTGTCGCTCCAAAAATAAACAGAGACATGGATAAGATGGATACCAGTGTCGGGACAAAACCAAAACGGCACCAAATTTGCATGTGCGTAATCACTGAAATCACTGGCCTTTAACTCGGCCACGGGGATTTTGGTTTCTATGTGTTTTCGAGTGAGTGACAGTGTTTCCTGAAAAAATATTACGGGTCAGCTGGGATAAGGAATGATCCGAGGGGTCAGTAAGAAGTATTTGGAAAGACTTCCACTGACTTCGGTTATTGCTTATGCTTGCATTAATGAACTCACAAATCTGCAAATTGTTCATGTCAAATTTTCATCGAATTATTTCTAAAAAGCAGTTTTGGTTTTGTTGTTGGCATTGCTTATAGCTAGGACTAATAATTGAAATTTCAGTTTCAATTCCAAGTATTCTATCAGCTTGTTTTTGAGTAATCGGTAATAATGTAGTCATTCTGACGTCTGCTTTGAACCAGCCAGCAGCTGCAGTATAACCAAGCAGGATTATGATATAAATAGGAGTCAAATATACCACATGCTCACAATATTCAACAGCCGTCAAGCTATACAACATTAAGAACACATACATTGTGTTTTTGTGTTTACACACATCATCAGTTTGTAAGACCATAAAAATTAATCATTATAACACTCTATCTGTGACACACCCCTAAATCCTGCATTGTGATTGGCTTAGAGCCAAATCAGCCAGTCACCTATTTCTCCATAGTCGACTGGGCACATAGTGCCCTGTCTGCAAGCAGAAAAGTCCGCCATTTTGAAACCCTCGATTAAAAATAAAAACCGACTATATTTACAATATTACAGAGATTTGAATGATCTCAATTATGACTAAAGGTAATAAATAATGTAAACACAATAAAATTGCAACTTTATTTTAAGTTTGCGTTGTGACTTTAGAAAATCCCGCCATTTATAGGACAAATTACAGAACGAGACTAGTGTTTAGACTAGTAGACCAGCAGAACACACGAGTTCGAAATTAATCACAGTTCAATCACTTTTGAGATTATTTAGCGATACATTGTTAGTAAAAATGGTTCTGCATATTCAAAATAAGATAACCCTTGTGTCGGATAGTTGTTTCAATCAGAACAGTGTTTAAGAAAGTGTAAAAAATCAAATGTGTGCCGACCAGTCAGCGGCAGGATTTTAGACTTTTGCTTTGTGCAGTGAACCTGATTAATTTAGGCTATAATCTGAGAGTTTTCATCAAATATTAAGTGGTAATGAGGGTTTATCGTGTTATAATGAATATATATCATGGTTTGTCGGTCACCATGTATGAATGCATGCCCTCATGTAGTGAATATTGCCCTCGCAAGCTCGGGCAATATTGACTACATTCGGGCATGCATTCATACATGGTGACCGACAAACCATGACATATTTCTTCAATATACTCTGTAGGATGAATGAAAAGCGCCCCGCAGTGAGGGCAAACCAGTGTTTTAATCTTGGAAAAACACTGGAATGCCACTGTCAATATATTGGCAAAAAATCAATATTCATATTTCAGCAGCTAACAGCACCAGGCTAGACTAATGTTGATGCCTTATGATATTGATTTTTCCATGCTGGCTAAAGCGTATTAAATACTAATAAAATGGACCTAATAATGGGCCCAAATATGGACCGTTTGGGCTCATGTGAAATAGGGTTCTTGTGGTCACCATTTCCAACCGACATGCCAAATTTGAGTATCCTAGCTCAAACGATGCGACCTGTAGAGGGGTAACGAGCCGGACGGAAGTACAAAAGAAAGGAAGAAAGGACGGAAGGATGGACGCAATTAATTGGGTACTAGCCAGTGTGTAAAACACTAGAAAAGCGCCCCCAGTGGAGGCAAACCAGTGTTTTAATCTTGAAAAATACTGGAATGCCACTGTCTATATACATTGGCTTCGTCATGCTATTAATATTGATTTTATAGCAAACATGTACAGCTCCAAACAGTCTATTTTGACGCTAATAGAATATTGATCTGTAATTGTGCATTCATCAATAGTAATAAGAATGCGATCATAATGGTCAAAAATCCATATTTGACCCAAATATTGACCATTTGGGCCCATGTGAAATATGGTTCTTGTGGTCACCTTTTCCAACCGATATGCCAAATTTGAGCACCCTAGCTCAAACGATGCAACCTGTAGAGGGGTAACGAACTGAAAGTACGGTCGCATGGACGGACGCAAGTAAGTGGGTCCTAGCCAGTGTATAAAACACTGGAATATTGGAATATAAACACGTTAAAAAATTCAGTGCTGTTTTGGACGCCCAAAACAGCACGAAAAATGGTGCTGATTTGTTTTTGTGCCGAGTTCGCTGGTACCCAGATAATATATTTGACATGAAAAAACAAGTCAGTTGAACAAGCAGAAGACATGAAAGCTCTCTTCCTTATTAATGCTGGGTCCTGTTCTCTAGACAATACCATTTTGTTTGGAATGACATTGCAACCCCACTAGATGTTGCATTAGCGTCAGTGAAAGCAAACCTCTATATTCAATGGGTTACCAGATTTGAAAGGAACCTGATACAGAAATCTATGAAAATCAATGAATTCGAATAAAGGTTTGATTCATCCTGGGTTCAATCATTCATGATTTAAAGAAAAATATTAATTTACACCTTGTGCAACTTAGTTTCCTTTTTTACTTTAAATTTGGCCAACGTGTCGCTGTTCATCTGAAATGGCCTTCTTTATTTTCTAACAGACTTATTTGTAAGTGGTATGCACTGAGCCATTCCGTCATGGATCAGCACTAGATGGCCATGCCAGCACCTCGACATACATTAGCAGGTCGTCATACTTACATTTTTAGTGACTTGCAATGTGAATTGACGATCTGCTGACATATGTCAATGTGGTAGTGCATGCATCAACCACTCATTGTATATAGCCTGTTATTTGCGTGGTTGTAAAAACTATAAAAGCCTCAAGGTTCTTCTTGGCTTCTTTGTCAATCTGCTGCAGTGACACAAATGCCTTACTTGCTTTATGAAACTCCCAGTGAGCTTGATTTCTCGCTTTTGCATACAGACGAAAGTTTTTGCCCTCCATAGTTTTAAGCTATCTCTTGAACACCTAGGTTTTCTTTTTTACTCTGGCCACTGCTCATCCAAAGGGGCCTTCTAGATTTTCTAACAGACTAGCTTGTTAGTGGTAAATCTATACACTGAGCCATTCCTTCTTGGATTTTGGATAACAGATGCCCCATCCTTCCTCACAAGACAGCTTGCTAATTACTTAATGGATTTGAGTAACATTTAATGAACGTATAACAGGAAATAGATATCTGCATAAATACGTATGAAGTCCTGCCTGACTCTTGCCTTGAATTGGGCACCACATAGCTCAGTCGTTAGAGCATACGACTTGAAAACGAGATTTGCCTGCGTCGCAAGTTTGTGCCCCGGTCATGGCAGACACAGTGTCGCCAAAACCGTTACGTTGTGCGTCTGCCACTGAGTTGCTGATTTCCACACAGCACATCGCCACCGTACAGTGTTACTACTAGACGGTGGCGACGCCAAGCGGAGGTTTGGAAGCCTCGATAAAAGCCGTGTCCCGTGTAGAGGACATGTCAGTCACCCCTCTGCACGTAAAAGAACTCACGTAGTTTGAAAACTATAACTAGTGTGATCCCTCCACACCCCCGAGGCTCAGTTAGCTACCTAGCCTGCCTCTGGAGGTCCGTGTACCAACACCACGTGGCCTCCCACTGCTATAATCATCAAAAATTGATGGCTGCAGAGTACAAACTAGAACTAGTAGAACTAGAACAAATTACCACTACTGATGATGAGAACGAAACAGGGTCTCACAGACCTTTTCTGAGATGCCTCAACCGTCTAGCCTCGTTAAATAGGCTCTGCTTTGCAACTTGAAGAGCTCACACCACGATGAGGCTTGAATGATTGAGACTACAAGACTTACTCAGCCTCGGTTTCGTTGATTCTAACGCATGCGCAGTGCTACAGGTCTAAAATAAGTTGCCGCCATGTCGAGATATTCGCGACCACCAAATACATCACTTTACGTCCGAAATGTACCAGATAGTACTCGGTAAGCATGTCCCATTACATAAGCCTAATACAGAAGTGTTCATGTGGACATGAAAAATGTTCGCATGCACAATGAATTGCAAACGATTTGCAGTTTTGAACTCTGTGAAAACGTCAATGTCAGTTCCCGTCCACCCACGCGGTGGCATTGCTACAAACAGGTCGCGTCGCTTTCAATAAGCGTATTTACCTATAAAGCACATGTTTACCTATCGTGATAGGTGTAGATTCCACCGTTATGTGAGCGTGTAAAAGGTAGTTTTTGTCTAAACGGATTCTAAATCCGTCAACTTTTACTACTGACCAAATAATTAAAGATCCAAAGACTAAGGAAGTGCACGTTCACGTGGCTGGTTATGTCTAATCAACGTTCCAGAACTGAAATGGAAATGAGATGTTCTAATAAGGATTGTTGCGTTGTGAAGAACCAGTTTTAAAATCAGGACAACCTAAATTTTGGAGGGTGGTTGCCCTGTGGGACAACCACCACAACCAGATAAAAGAAATGTGTAAATCTTAAAAATTGCTTTCCATTCATATAAAACTTTGAATTAGCCGTTTGCAATAAAATTCCATTACTTTATTATAGAAATAGTTGCCCTACATATTTTATTTTTGTTTAAAATTTGTTCAAGGGGAAAGAATGATAAATATGTGTAAACTGGGATCGATGGTGCAGTGGTTAGCACGCAGGACTTTAAAAAGTGATTTGGTTGCGTCTTGAGGTCAGATGGCAGACTCTTGTCACCAAGACCGTTACGTCGTACGTCTGCCACTGCATTGCTGTTCTCCACACAGCGCGTCTCTACTGTCGGGTGTAATATTAGACTGGCGACACCAAGCCTGAGCTTCGGAAGCCTAGTTAAAAAACCCTCATCTGCTATAATCATCAAAATTGATGGCTCCGGAGTGCAAACAAAACTAAAATGTTTGTTCTTTGTAAACTGTGATATTGGTTTAATCTCTTCGTATTAATATATATATATATCACAAGGATATAGTAAGCCAAATGTTTTGATGCTATACCTGCATATCACACTAATGTAGCACAATAGTAAGGTCAACCTTGTGGTATTAAAGTTTGGACAACTATAAATTGGATGCTTGTTCTGTGGGCAATCTCTCACCATCTAGTCATCGTAGAGCACTGTTGGGTCTTGTCAGGTCTGAGTATCTTGTATTGTTGTTTTCATGTAAAAGTATTGCAGCTACTTAACCCCCTTAGTGCCGGGGCGCATATATGCGCCTCAGATTTTACGTGCCTTTAGTGCCGAGGCGCATATATGCGCCTCAGTTTTCAGAAAAAACAGTTTGAGTTTGTCTGCCATATTCGTATATAAACACTCGTGGTTCTAGTCTCAAATTCCGGTATGTCAACAACAACAACTTTACCTTTACATTTCGAAGCATTTCTAGAAGTAAATAAGCAGCATACACGCATTATCTGCTGCAATTTTGAGCCGCGAAATACTCTTATTTGTGTTCGCAAAACCATAGCTTGTCGTATATGGTTTGAATCGTCGTGAATCCTGCTATTCATCGAGACCTTAAACAAATGTGAAACTAGACTCATCAAGGTCATATCCAGATATATATTTTGAGCCTTAATCAAAATGAATAGCGGTATTCTTAGGTTCAAGCGCCACAAAACACGTTGACACTGCTAAGGATCCCCGAATTAGCCTTTATCAAGAGCGCTCCTACGATTCTATATCAGCGACGCGCGCTGCGCAAGGCTGATTTTCAGGAAATACCGGCTTTTGGTAAGAGTGACAAAGTTGAACATTTTGAAGAAGAATTATCATATTATTCGTCACCCACGCTCCATCTTATTGTATCTTGGATACCGAATCACAAATAAACCGTTTGGCAAACTACCCAATAAGTGTGGACGTTGGAAATCTAGTATTTCTATCAAAACGGATGATGTTTTTGTCGGGTTGTCGAGTGGTGCCTGTCATTGAGTGTCAAACTTTACGGAAATGAAGAAATAAAAAGTTGAACACGTTTTTGGTCCGTAATATTGTAAGTAAAAATATATTATTATGAAATAGGGATGGTTTATGGTGTTTTTTTGTGTCTATCCTGAATAAAAACTCGCTGCACTTAAAATTTCTACTGCTACTACGACATTTAAAATCAACCACGCAAGCTGTCAAATGAATGGACGATTACTCGAAATTGTCAAAATTTAACTTTATGCTGTATGTATCTTTATTTATAATGGTAAAAATAAGAAACTAGACCGTCTCCTGAATGTGTACTGTAAATGTGAAAATGTTCTGATGAAAAACGTAAGAGCTACAAAGGATCATATTTCAACTATGACAACTGAAGCCCCCCACTGTGAATAACACGTCACGAAAAATGCGTGTCTGGCACTGAGGGGGAGTATAGTGAATTTACGGCTGGCGTCAAGAGGGTTAAATGAAATTTTGTCAGTATGTGACTGGAAAACTGTTGTCGGCATTATTTTACTTGCCAGGGTAGTGATCAATACATTTAGCCCTTATCTGAAAACTTAATTTGAACAGATATGTATTTAGAAACAGATTATTTTTGATAGATGAAAGGTTTATTTGTCTTGCATTTTAAACTTCTTCCAACAGACCTGAGGAATTAAGAAGTGTATTTGGAAAATATGGTCCAATCTCCGACGTCTACGTACCTGTTGATTACTACACAAGAAGACCTAGAGGGTTTGCTTATGTACAATATCCTTTATGGATTATCAAAGAAAAAGAAGTTTGACGTGAAAGATGCTGTGGTCCAGTACTTCCCATTACTGTTGACCTTTTAATATATTACCCACAGATATGACTGTCTATTCACCTGCTAGCAGTCACTTAGAAATGTTTATGCAGGTATAAAACAAGTCACAATTCTATTTTAATTATTCTGTAGAGCAGCAATCGCTAAAACCGGCCATACACATAAACCTTAAATCTTACATATGACACGAAATTTGGTGACCTCTAACACGGAGTTCACGTCAAACGTACAATTCAAGGACTGGTGTATGGCTGACAGTGTGATTGGTGCTCTACTTCAATTATATTATGTTTGTGATATTTCGACTGTTTTATGCCTTCATCAGTTAAGAGGTAAATGATACTAATTTTGAAAGAGTCTCCTTTGTAATCTTTGTCTTCTTGTTTATTTTTGGTAGCGACAAGAGAAAGTTTACTAACAGACTCAAGAGCATCTCAGGCACATGTAGTCAAGCTAAAGATTTTATAGCGTTTCAAGATCAAGTTCAAGTAAACATCAGGTTTTCAAGATCATGACACCTACACAAAAGTATTGGCAAGCATAGCGTGTATGCAAGTTCCGAGATTGAAAGTCAAGCGAAAGATAATGGGTGGAGAAAAATGGGGATGAAAGAACTGATTGTGTTCGGTACATGCATGGCACACAGTTAAAGAACAAGCAAGTTCGAGTGACGTAGTTTCAAGCGAAAGTTGGGGCAAGGTCTTGAAAAGCTAAATTCACACGACAAAAAGCGCATTTGAAAGAACACAGTGATATATCCTATACACTTGCATGTTGACATGTGTCTGAATTTTTTCATTATAATGATATTGTTATTAATTGTTTTCAAGTATTTTATTAGAAACTGATTTGCATGCATATTTGATTGGTCTTGTTTGTATTTTCTCTTTTCATTTTTTACAAGAATAAGCACAGTAGAAATAAGCTGTTTTGTATATTATAAAGTTAAGAAAAACATTTACAAAAAACCTTAACCATGTAAACATATGAAGATCCTCGTGATGCCGATGATGCACAGTATAACCTGGATAGAACGAGGTTCATGGGAAGAGAGCTCTCTGTAGAATTTGCAAGAGGAGACAGGAAAAGTGAGTAAATTAATTGATATAAAATACTTTTGTAGCAAACAGAAATCTTGTAAGGTTATTTGTGATTCACCTTAAGCTTTTTTGTCTAATAAGTTTTAAATATTGACAATTTATGATGTTAATGTCTTCAACACTATATATTGTATTGTATAATATTTATTCTATACAACTGGATTATGTACCATGAAAACAGACGTTTCATATGGCATCCGCCATATTTCTTCAGTGTTGTGACGTACAGCGTAATTTACTATATTGACGTAACCCCAAGATGGGCGGGGTTACTTGTACGTCACAACACTGAAGAAATGAAACGTCTGTTTTCATGGTACATAATCCAGTTGCATAGATTATATATTATATAATATATATTAACCTGGATGTCTAATCTTCATGTTATCATATATTCTATTGGTTTCTATATTACTAATTTGTTATTCTCATTTAGTGTTCCAAAAAAGTTTTTGCTGGACCAAAAATTATTTTGCGATTTAAACTTTGTGATCCTCAGATCCAGGCCAGATGCGATCTAAAGAAGGCGGCGGCCGCTTCCCTCCTCGCTACCGTGGATACGGGGGAGGAGGAGGCGGTGGGGGTGGCAGTGGCTACTCAGGCCGCAGGTACATAAATCACAGGAGATGGCAATAATAGCATATTTCATTGTGAAGGATATACGATTGTGTAGACAAAATCTTACCATTTTTTAAGACTTCAATACTTACAGCTACCGGTCAAAAACATTTGGGCCTAATATGAGTGTACAGTTTACACATGAATTTCCTCACAATGAAGTGCTATTTCTTCACAGCTGGAAAGTAACATGGAAGTGGGTTTCTTTTTTCTTTTTTAGTATTTTGTGCTTGAATGAGAAATTACTTACTATTGTGTACTGAAGTGTATTGGTACTCTTCCATGTTTCTTTTACTCTCTGAAAATGCCACTCCTTTAAGCTTGAGGGTGTTTACGTAATTGTAAAGGCACACTATATGCTGCTGCTTTACAGCCCCAGGGCAAATGAGGCATCGTGAGCAAGATTGGCGAGGTTATTCCCCACCCCGTAGGGGCAGTTACTATGATCGTGGGGACTATTATCGCTACGAGCGCAGGTATGTCTTCCCTTCTCCAGCTTCTCAGTTGGCTGGCTCCTAAATAGTGTTGCACACTGAAGCGTTGGGAATGACTTGATAAAGAAGTTATTGGCTGTTGATTTAATTAGAAATTAACTGATTGTATAATTGGTGTATAGGGATCACAGATCATATATCTTAACTAGTGTATAATTTTAATTTGCTTATGTAAATAATTGTATATTTGATGAATTTACACAGCAATGAAATTTCTGCTCGTGTTATTTATTATCTTCTCATGTGGCACTTATCTTTTTCACAGCAGAGGAAGATCACGGGAACGCTACTATAGATCCAGAAGCAGAAGTCCTAGGTAAAGTACCTTATCTAATGAAAGCAGCTTATTTCTTGTGCATTTCAAAGCACAAATATATCATGTGCACTTAACGTATTACAGAGCAGACGTCAAGATTGAGTAAATATTATACATGGTTGTATGCCTAAATTTATGTATATGAAAGCTTAAATAGCTGTTAAATTGTTTTCATGACATAATTCTTTAAATTAATGACATCTATGTGTGTGAAAATGTTCTCTTAGAACGGTGAATGGTTTCAGCAGAGGTCGGTCCTTCAGTCGGTCGCGTTCTAGAACACCACCTCGCAAGCAGAGATCAAGGACGCCATCAATGGACAGACGGTAAGTCACACCACACAGGTTTTTGTTAAACATACAGCAAGTGCACCATCGTGGTAACTAAATTTTTGTAAATCAAAACTAAATGACAATTTTCATGATTAAACTAGACTAAACTAAATGGTCGCTTGATTAACTCTAAATTTTGCAAATGAGGAAGTTACATTATGAAATACAACATTTTTTTTTAAGTAGTTATTTTATATTAACCCTTTACCTCTCACATTTTATTACATTACAGGCCTTGTATCCTCGTAAATATTTGCAGCGTAGCGCATATAAAATCTTTCCCTTTGTCGGAGGTGCGTTGCCAACTTTAACTGCCATAATTTCCATATAAATGCTCATATTTCAATCATCTCTTCACCAAAATAGAGTAATCATTTTGGCTTACCCCATTCCCAATTTCACAAATGTTTCGAAATAAAGCATCACATTTCCTATGGCAAAAGGAAGGCCCCGTTCGATTGGTTTGGACTGGTATTTTAAAGCGTAGCGTCGGAGTAAATGCGTCCCAGTAATTTAGAAAATAATAAATATTTATCAGGTGTTTTTGGATCTGATTTATATATCATGATAAAGTTGAATTTGTTAGGAACATGAATATGTTTTTCTCATCAAGATTGAACCATTATAAATATGCGTACAACGCGATGAAACATTGGTGTTTTTGCGTTTGGTGCGATATGGAAAACATGGCGCCATTTGTAAGTGCAAATTAATGCTGTCAAATGAAACTTCTTTATATTCTCTTAAAGAAAAAGCTAAACATTAAAATAAATTGTGCACAACGATTCCTTATACGATTTTGCATATATAGTTATCTAGTTTTAATCACGATGGCACTGCTGCTCTACCTAAAACGAATGACTTGTATAGCAAAGCATTTGACACCCAAACACGTGAAATCACCCGGCCGGTTTAGGCTGTTTTGAGGGGTAAAGGGTTAAATATAAACATACCCATTATGCATGCATACATGTACATTTTCTGTATCCATTTTAAAGTTCAAACCTTTACAATTTTCATTGTGGTTGTATCGAAGATGTGATAGTAAGGCTGATGTTTACTTATAAAAAAAAAAACATTTTCCACAGTGTTTACATTTTGGATTATTTTTTCCTTCTAGATTTGATGGTATTTTCTGAAAATTGATTAAATGTTATAGATATAACCATTTTTCAAATGTAATTGTAAATCCAAACTCTTAACAACAAATGTGAACATTCAAATGGAAACCAAATCAGAGGTTGTGAATATATATTGATGGTGACATACAGGTATAACAAAAACTATTGTTTCTGAAATCGTTGTTCTCAATGTATCAAATATCTTATGAAATTAATCTTTATCAATTGAAAATAAAACTCAATTTGAAATCGCCTATCCCTATAACTAGACAAAGAGATTGCAAAGCAATTGATCCTATTACATCAAAGTGGTCATTTAACTAAAACTAAACTACAAATTTCGATAAGTTTAAGCAATTAAAACTAATCTGGTTCCAACTGATTACGTCGCAGCATAGTATATATTTATATACAAAGAGACCGCACCGTGTATTTTTTTTATATATTTTTAAATCAGTGGTCTTGTGTCACTGTGAGAAGTAATACATGCATTAAAGTCCCCTGGCCTGCAAAAGTGGGAGAGTATTTAGGGAATAATTGTGATAAGCTCGAGACATTGATAAACAGCTTGAATTAATTACATTATTTCTACACTTCATAAATGAATGATTATGTGCCTCAAATATCAAGATTTAATTATTTTAATTTGATTGTGGAAAAATATGCATGTATTAAAGTAAACAAGTCTTTAAGTGGTCATTGATCAATAGGTCTAACTGGAAGACCACTATATTCTTAGAACTTAGCTCAGTCGTCAGAATTGTATGTAGTTGATGTTCCCCATGGGTTAATCCAAGTCAGACCTTGGTCTTGTAAGGGCATGCATAGTGAAGGAATAGGGTTTTCAGAAGAAAGATTGTGCCTTGTTCTGAAAACTCTGCAAGTTACAAACAGGACCACGAATAGGAGAGAAATCACACTTGTCCATAAGACGGGTATCTTGAAAAACACCAGTCTTAACTAAAGTTTAAGCATCCAAATCAACCAGAAATTTTGTTGGTGGAGTTAAATCTTAAGAATAGGGTGACTAGAATACTCGTTCATAGGACAAGTATTTCAATGTTTTTACCAGTGCAGGTAATGCAGTCATCCACAGGTTCATGTCTGGCCCTGATGACATACATACATGGCATAGGAATGGCGCACATGGTGGCAAAAATAAGCGCGAGTCATCATCCTAACTGAAACTGGCGTGAGTGAGTCTCTGGTGAGAGCGCAAATTGATGACATTGATGTTTGCATTGGTCGGCCCTTCATATCACTTTCAGGGAACTTTTGAAGATTGTATATTGCAAAATGGCATAAGTGTACACACATAAGTATATTTATATGAAGTTATATGGTACACATAATTGCGTCTATGGGAAATTAAAGCTGCTGTCATCATATTGAATAACAGGTGACTTCAAGATTGTACTTAGTAGTGAAATGACCACATCATTCTTGTCTGTTTACAGGTCTCCCTCACATTCCAAGTCTCCCCGCCGTGATGAATCCCCAACAGCAAATGGAGACCGTGAAAGTACTTCGCCATAGAACTGGGTTATTATTTGTTGCCAGCTAAGTTAGGAGTATGCATAAAACAGGATTGTTTTTATGTGGAAAGTGATTATGTAGCAAGGTGTTGATCGTCGGCAGTGTTAGAACAAAGCACTGACCCATCAAGAAGACGTGGATATTTTATATAAACTGCTGCACACTGAAGTGTGTTAAAATATACTAAATGAATAAACTACCTTTGTGTAGGTGTTGAATATTCAGATATTGTACCAAATCGTTTTATATTTGCTAACTTTATGTCTTAGAATGTTGCTTGTGTAAATTGCACCAGTCATTTTTTACCTTTAATTTTTCTAGGGGAATAATATATTTGTTGTGTACAAGCAATGCTAGTTCTAAAGTTTTTTTTGTATAATATATATAAAATTAATTTGAAGACATCAAATTTTTTTTTCATGAGTATGAACAAAGTGAAAATTGGCATTAAGAAACTTATTGGTTATATTTTGCTGGTCAAAATTGTTTGAGTTTTTAATCTTCAAAACTGACTGAAGTCAAAGATCTCGTTTGAATTCAATTTGCATTTGGTACAGTTTTGTGCATAAGTGAAAATTATGTAGTGTAGTTGTAAGATATTTAAGAATATTTTTTTGAAATAAATTAAAGGTTTTCATAAGTCTTCTTTATTTTGCTATTACTGGTATGTTACAAATAAGAAATGTTTGATTCATATTCCGTATTACTGGAACAGCGTGACTCCTTTTAAAAATAGAATTACTATCTTTTCCACGACCAGCAAGCTCCTACCACTGTTATCACATCGCTTAAGACCTAAGCTTCCATTTGACTACATCAATTGGCCCTAAATGGGATTCTTAGATAACGAGGTCTTCCCGACTAGTACTGCTATTTATACCCCGACCTAAATAATCACAGAATGAAAGTGTTCGGCATCAATGAAAACCATATTTAATAAGAAACCTTTGGCCGTTTGTGTAGTATCAAGAATTGGGTACATTGTAGCGTACAGAGTAACAGAAAAAAAGTTATTTGAGGGGGGGGGGGTCAAATTTCAGTGCATCATGTATAAAGCAAAAAATTCTAACGGATTCAGAGCAGTCGTTAATTTTTAAGATAAGGGGGGGGTGGAAGTTTTTTTTAGATCAGTGTTTCTAGCTTCTGACCCCCCAAACGGATTTTCACATCAATAATGACACCCCACACACACTCATCCACATCGAAATATATGCCTGAAATAATTTATGAACTTTCGACCACCCCCCCACTTAAGTATATAACTTACCTAGCATATGACACCAACATTTCCACATGCCCTATATATGTATTATTAAAGCATTGTACAGTCATATTTGCTGTACAAATTTGTAAAAATATTTAGCTGTATGAATAAAACTTGAAACTGGTCCCCCCCATTTATAAATGCAATAAACAAAATGCAATACAAACTATATATCAACATGATATTAATCATAATTATGAAAGGAGTTGTGCTATATAATTGAATTTAGAGAAAGCGATTTAATCTTTAATCTGTTGTTTTGAAAAAAAGTAATTTAAATTGTATTTTCCGAAAATAATTTGAGGTTGCGGGGAGGGGGGGGCGCTAAGTTTTTCAAATCATTTTTAGAACATCCTACACCCCGTCCCCGTCATAAACATTGAATGGTCCCTAACAAAGGGAATAGTTTTGTCAGCTTTGGATGGAAAATGACCTGATGACTGCACCCGTTACAGTTTGAACTTTGAAGGTTCTATGAATAACTTTGATGAAATGAATTCGCATGACCAGTTTTTGAACTCTACCTGGTAAAGTTGTACATGCAAATTTGCTCGATTTACTCGTGAGAATGCGTGTTGTGGTCAATAGGGTGAAAAAAAATCACGTATTTAGAGTGCCAATATCCATATGCTCACTTGCACTTTAATATTTAAATTAAATTCAATACCAAACAAAAGTAAAACTATAATATACATATTGTACATGTAATAAACTACAAAGAATGAAATGACAGATAAGTTTGTGAGTTAGGTTTTCTATTCCTGTAGTTGGTCTTGCGAAGGTGTCTTCACCTTTTTCAGATCCATATGTAGCAGTCCTAATGTAACTAAAAATAAAATTGCCCCTAATACATACATTCCTGGATACATTATATACAAAGCAGCTCTTAAACTATCAGAGGGGCTATATCCACGTGCTGCAAAACTATTCTGAATAGGAGGTACTAACAAAGGCATATTCCCCCCAATATTTGTGATAATAAAAAGATATAATGCTACTGCAGATGTGCGGAGGTGCACTGGTATCACTTCCACTGCAACTGCAAGTGTAATTCCCACCCACATTTCTCCAATTATATAGCCTGGTATAAGACTGTAGTAAGCAGCTGGGGTACTGAGGAAAAGAGCACCCGCAACAAATGGAGATGCTAAGAGCTGGCTTCCAACCAATATCATAAGTCGTGCCTTTGGACCAATCCTTTTCACCACGCGGTCAGAAAGAAATCCGCCAAGAACCACACCCACACTTCCAGCTGCTAGTGGGATCCAGGACATGTAGCTTCCTATCGTTGTGGGATCTTCTCCAATACTCTCATAATACGGTTGTGTGTTGTAAGCCCATGTGTAACCAGCACCATTTCGAATGGATCCTGCAACACACAACATTAGCAGTGTTGGTTTGCAAAATTCTCTCCCAACCTCTATCAACTTTTGACAAAACGTAGCATTTTGTACAGCAGACGGATTTTCAGCTATTAACGGGGCACTTTCATCCTCGTATCCTACTGGAATGTCTTCATCAGGGTCATCGCGCTTGCCAACTTTAGACGCCCGTTGAGGTTCTTTAACACTAAAATACATCACAGGCCCTAGAATTAAGCCAGGTATACCACTGATATAAAACGCCCATCGCCAACCTTGCCCTAGTATGTTTGCCTTTGCAATAAAATTGCCTATTGCATAGGACATACTGTAACCGATATAGATTCCCAAATTGTATATCCCCAGGGCCGAAGCTCTTGATTGTTCACTGAATAGGTCTGCTATTAAAGATGTTGCAAATGGTGTACATCCTGCCGATCCAACACCCAATAGGAACCGTGTCAGAGCAAATTGCCAATATTCTTGTGTAAGTCCTGAGAGAATCGTCATGAGAGACCAGAATGATATGGCGATTGCAAACAGTAGAACCCGCTTATATTTGTCAGCAGCAAATCCGATGGGTATGCCAGAAAATGTAAAAACCACAATAAAAATGGGACCAGCTAGAATTTGATATTTAAAGCCTTGTCCATTGTAATCCCAAACACACGGGTTGGTACCGTTGACCGATATTTGTTCGCATTGCTCTTGAGTTGTGGCGTTACAAGTTACTGATGTGAAAGTCTCCTTCGGAAAAGATTGATTTTGTTGACAAGCCAAGTCACCATACTGCAAATCTTGTGCTATTGACCTTCCTAACACTGCCAATAGGTATCTGTCCAACTGATTGAGTAAATAGGCTATGGTAAATAGTATCAGTGCATACACGCTGTAACAACTCACGTTGGCCATTTTAAATCCAGTGTTTGACCGAATTTTAATGCAAGGCTAAAATGAAAGTTGAATGGTTTCAGTAGCAATATTCCAAGAATCTGGGGTTGTATGAAATAAGCTTTAGGCTGTCATTAGTTGAATATCATTATCACATGAATAAGTGCACACCATAGTCCAATGATTGATAATCCACATACACATGCTAAATGGAGTCTGTAGCCAGTGGATTCACTTGCAATATAACAATAGAAAAGCATCCGATCACTGTGACTTAGCATGAATCATATGGCATGTGACGACCCATGTGACCTCATGTGCCATTTCATGCCTGGTCTATTCTTCAACACAATTGTATAATTATCCCTTCTAGAGTATTTGGCTTCAAGTTACAATTCAAGAACAGCCTTCTTGGCTCATACACTTGGAATGTCATATCTGCTTATAAATAAAGTCCCGGATATAAACTGCACGTAACAGCAAATTACATAAACGTTCTGCTGCTGGTTATGCAAGTTCATAGTTTATAAATAACATAAGGCTTAGAAAAGACACAAAGCAATCAGTTTCGTGTCCTATATCATAATATAATGCAAACTACAAAAATCACTACAGGCATTAGGGGTCCACCATTATTTACAGAAGGGGGGGGGCTAACAAAATTGACCATTTTATGAAAACCATTAATTAAATTATGTAATTATGGTGCTGGTCATGCAAATTTATAGTTTATAAATAAGGCTTAGAAAAGATGCAAAGCAACCAGTATTGTGTCCCATGTCATTATATAATGCAAACTACTAAAATCACCACAGGCATTAGGGATCCACTATTATTTAAAGGAGAGGGGGAGGGGGAATAGTAACCCTTATAATGTGAGTTGGGGGGTGTGTGGTGTGTGTGTGTTGGGGGGTAGGAGGGGACTAACAAAATTGGCTATTTTATGCAATTTTCTAAGAATATGTAAACATGTCGTCACAAATGCATAGATCGATGAATATGATAATTATGAAACGACGAAGAGAAGATCGCATGAGGCCAGAAGAGACCACTTAGCGCCAAGCAGCTGGCTCCAGGTGCGACGGGCGAAGTGCAGTGAGATGCGTGGAGCAAAATACGTATTAAGAGGGGGTTGAACCCCATACACTTGTTGCTACACACGCACGCACCCCCCCCCCCACGCAGACACAGGCATACATACAAAACAGTGATTTCGCTTCAGGTGAAGCATGAAGCAAATCGAAGTGGAGCCGTATACAAGAGTTGCAGGTGCTTACTATATACATACGTGTGTATAACTTCTAAATACATGTATCTAGCTGTGGGCCAGACAGCCTCATCAAACAGTATATATTCAGCACACTCCATGAACACGGATATGTAAATATAAATGTGCATAATAATTAGCTTATCCAACATTTCTTTCTTATTTTTGTGTTGGGCAAACACTTAAGCTACAATGAATCTCGAGCAATGAATACATAGATTTGCAGACATAGTACTATTTACAAGTTTACACAGATTATATAAGATTCTTGCACATAATTATTGTCGATTCTGTTGTAGAGGTAGATATCAAAAAGAGTTGACGAACAATTGGATATATAGATCTAGATAGAACACCATAATGACGTATTCTCAAAATGCAGGAAATATGTTTTTTTTTTTTTTTTTTTTTTTTTTTTTTTTGCTAAACAGGACATGATGCTTTTAATTATTCTGAATTTCTGATTTTGAAATCACGTAGGATTCATTAGGGGATGTAGTGAATATATCATTGCCTTTCTCTCTCTCAAAAAGTAGGCTAATGTGATGTTATTCTATTCAACGAATGAAACTCTCTCACCTAAAACTAACACGTTTTTAACAATTGATAGCAGGACGAATTGAAACAAATTCAAACCAGATCTCTTTGCAATAAAGACATAAAGACTACGCAATTCAATCTTAGTACTACTCCATTGTCACAAAGAATTTGCAAGTGACATCAACGAATTAATAAGCATGAAGTTTGATGACATATTTGAGGAGATCGGGGCGTTTGGCCCGTTTCAGATCTATGCTTTCGGATTGGTCAGCATGTTTGGATTCTGGTCATATCAAGGCGTGTCGGCACGTTTTATTGTCATCCCGCTGGAGCACTGGTGCCATATCCCTGCGCTCAGCAACCTCAGTGCCATGAGTGCTGAACAACAGCGTTATGTGGGCATCCCCCAGACGAAGGATGGAGAATGCGCCACGTGTGAAAGGTACGTAGCTATCGGCAAAAGACAGTCATCGATCACCAATTTGAGAAGTGAGAAAATCATACTAGTAAAAGGTATTTGAAGGTATTGTGCGAAGACTTCATTTTTTTTCGTAAGAACATCGACTCTATCATACCCCTAAAATGTTTACCGCTATTCGTTCAATGTACCCTTCTGATACCATCGGATAAAACACGTACACTGAGCCTTACCACTTCTACACTGATCATGAGCTTATAGTTCCGTACTCCATGACAAGGTTACTTAAGTCCCACTACCAGCTACACCATGTTGCAGATTTGATGCGGTCTTCTCCCAGTTCAGCCAGGAGAAGCAGATGACGTGGAACCGATCACTACGGCAACTAAACTCCACCATCCGATGTCAGGAGTGGGAGTATGACACGTCAGACTATAGCAGCAGTGCTGCCAACAAGGTATACACACTGACACTCACCCACCCACACCCTACTCAATCAAAGTCACCTACTCATCAGGGTAGCCAGGTGCGCATCTGTATGTACCCACTAATAAACAAAAATACTGTTATTGTTGCAACAAACCCGCTATATTGGCATTTATAAAATAAAATATATAGGATATCATATTGTATCATAACACGCATCCAATGATAAAATACATACTTATAAATGATAAATTGAAAAGGTCAATTTTCATCCTGATTTCATTGACTTGGTACATCAAACATGTTAGTGACATAAGCCAATTAGAGCCCCCCCGCACCCCCCCACTCCACCCACCCCTCATTAGAGCTTACTGTGAAAATTTTCCTTTACAGTTTGACCTTGTGTGTGACCAGGAGTGGCTGGTATCGTTTGCATCCACACTTTATCTGCTCGGTGCTCTGGTCGGGGCCTTTTCCTGCGGTTACATGGGAGATTAGTATGGGCCTTGCACATTTAATGTCTTGTACAGGCAAACAAGAACGCTATTCCCACCTGAATTTGTCTAGACATATTAGAATCTACTCAATAAAAGTGGTAATTAATTGGTGTGATTCGAAATATATATCTTCATATGTAATCATGTTTTTTTTCTTACAATTACAAATACAACGTAGTTAATTTAGCGTCTGTCACATCGTTGAAGAAATGCAAGCATTCACTTGGATCAGCAGATGTTTTTTTGTTGTTGCTCCAAGTGAGGAGTCATGCAAAATAATGTAAAACGCCATAATTATCTGCATTGTCTGAAAATGGGTGAATTAGAAATCCCGCAGTAACTGAAACCTGTAATTTTATGCATAGGTTCGGACGCATCCCATCCACCCTGGTTTCCAATCTGATGGTAGCGCTGAGTGGGGTAATGTGTGCCTTTGCCCCAAACTATGCAGTTTTTGGGGTTGGCAGGTTTTTGGGTGGGTTTGGAAGGATTGCTGTCTATGTGCTTGGTGTAGTGATAGGTAAGATTTCATTATCATAAAAATGGGTAAGGATTTCATTATCATAAGATACCATTACATATACGTCGTATATATGAGGGTAACTTTTAGCATAGTTCACCGTTTTTATCATTTTCTGGACTTGTAAATATATGTTACTCATATGTAGGTGTAATGCTTATTTCATAAGGTTCTAACTTACTGATCTATTGACTAAGTTACTTAAACCTGCTCTTTACATAGTTGTTACCAATAAATCGCCTATTCAAACAGACAACAATCAATTCAAATTGTTTTTTCAAGATCATCAGCTTTTGACATTTTAGCCTATAGAGCAAATTGCTGTCATTGTCACTGTAATGCTATTTGTTCTCTTAACGCTACCAAACGCCAATAACAACCACTAATAAAATTCTTATTATTTTTTCTGTTTTTCTAATCGACCCCCTCAAAATTGTGCTGTCTCTTACATTTCAGTAATGGAGTACACTGGAAAACAGTACCGCTCTGCTGTGGGTTTAGGATTCTCATGCATGTTTTCTCTTGGATATTGCATCCTACCGTGGATGGCCAAGGCCCTGCAAAGTGATACCTGGTTCCAGTTGGCCATGACACTGCCCTCACTGCTCTACCTCTTATACTATTGGTATCAGACAGTTGTTTGCTCCACCCAGAATTGTGTTCTCCCTATTGCTAAATCTCTATTAATGGTACTTTACTCCATTCATATATTGTCGGATTTTCAGGTTTCTTACATTGGGTTGTCAAGGGAATAATTACTACTTAGGGATCGTTCACAAATGACGTCAACACATTTTTGGGCATTTCTGATACAGCCCCCACCCCCATCCCCCTTTGTCATTGTGCATCATTATTCTTGCCCCCCCCCCCCAACTGCCCCCGCAGTATGACACTATGATGCGTAGTTTTTACTTACTCACGCATCCTCGGTCCTTACTACAACCCATATAAACAGTAAACTGCACCTAGAACATTGCTATGGAACAAAAACAAAACAAAACAAAAACAAACAATATTCAAAACATATTGATATTTTGCATTTAATACAATTTAAAAAGAGCATTTTTTTGACTTCTGGTCCCCACCCACACAGTCCGAGATGGCGTCATTTTTCTCTGGACCCCCTCCGTCATCATTCTTCGTCATTTTTCTCTGGAACCCCCCCCCGGGATGATGTCATTTTTGAAAGATCCCTTACATTTAGATGAAGCTTTGTTACAACTATTTTACTCCTCTACAGGATACTTCCTGAGTCTCCTCGATGGCTTCTGGTGAACAAGAAATACGATGAGCTTGATCGAGTGATTCAGTGGATGGCCAAGTGGAACCGAAGAGAGCTTCCACAGATGTTTGATGTCAAAGACATAGAAATTTGTAAGAGAGTTGTAGCGCATATTAGGATCATTTTATTTGTCATAAAAGGAAAAGACTATATTAAATTCATTGGGTGTCTCACTAAGCCTCCTCCTTAATCATGCAATGTTGGCTCAGCCACCCATTAGCAATTTAGTTTTAACATTATTATCTAAATCTCTGTCAGAACAACCACCATGTGGAATTGACAGGTAATATCCTATCGTCTATTGAATAATTCTAGGATGAATCGGCACATAAAGGGAAGCAGAAGTCTGTCTCAGCATCAATGAAAGCAATCTTTAAAAGTGGCGTTTTAAGAACAAGGATATTGGTGAACTTCTATGTGTGGTATGAAAAGCTACAGTTTGTAGATCTAATCAGCCTCCACACTGCTCTAAACACCCTCATCCCAGCACTCACCACTGTTCCACTGTTCTAACAGCCCCCCCCCCACTCACACACACCTTAGTAGAAAATCGCCAATAGCCTGTGCAAATCACGGACATGGGTGATACTTTCCCAAATTGGCTATGACTACTTTTTATTTATGGAGAAGAAAAAAAATGATATCGGCACACTTCACTGGATTGAAAACTTAGACACCTTCTGAGTATCAAGTATGATACATGGACGAAGTTGTTCAGAACCTGAAGGTGGATAATGTCAGAAAGGGACGTACATCTCCACCTAAGCACCCACCACTGTACCACTGTTCTAGCAGCCACCTGAGCCACCTCGGCCTCACACCACACACACACCACTGAAGTAACAGCGCCGACTCCCCATTCTGACACCACTCGCCCATGTGCTGATACCACGTCATCTACATCCCCACCGCTATTCAATTACAAAAATGTTGCATAGCATGGGGCTAAAGAATCTGCACAGCGCACTGTTTTGATATCCTCATCCCTCATCCTGGCTGCATACACCACTGCTCTAACAATGCCCATCTCCCCCCCACCATTCTGACAGTACCCAATACCCACCCATGTCCTGATAGCTTAGGCACTGAGGTAGACATCACCAGGGCTGACCCAATGTCGTCTCAGCAGAGAGGTTGTCCATTTATTGAGGTTTGCAGTTGGTCTTTGTATGAACGCTTTGGATTGTAAGAAATCGACTTATTATAGAGGTGGTGTCTTCATAGGGGTGGTCTTAATTGAAGGTTCTAAAAATGTGCTCTTAGCCCAAGTGGGGGAGCTGATGCAATCCCTTACTATCATGTGCAGATTAATATTGGAACCAATGTGACGTCTTTGGCGTGTTTATAGTGCTAAATGACTCCAGTAATACTGACCGTGTCTATTTTGGCAATGAAAAAAAATAAAATTGCAATACTACCATGAACCACGCATGATCTCCTGTAGTCATATGGCGTCTACCTAGTGAGGTTGAAGATGAGTTAGACGGACAAAACACCAAAATTCCTCTACATTAGCGTATTTATATGTAGTTTCTTTAATATAGCCATCAATGAAAGGGAACATCACGAGTAACATAAATTTCAATATTGATAATTATTAATAATCTTTTGTTACATATTTTTCAGGTTTGCAATAAAGCAAAAAAATTGTAGTTATTTAATAGTATATGAACTTACTTCCTGACATGTTAACTTAAGTGAGTTGGCATATATCTACTAGTTGAAATCACATTGCCATATTTGCTTTATGTTCTAAATGTATTTGTAAAATAATGTCTAAATTATGGACATATATACAAATGTATTTATACAATGGGAGGATGGTGGTGTTAGCATAGTATATGAGTACAGTACTTTGCAGTATCCCTAAATGTGGCGTGGTTACCAGGTGATATTTACCTTAATACTTTTCTTCTGGCTCTCATGGAATTTGGGCAGGTGAAAATATGTTAGAAATTACATATAATAATATCATTATCAAATCGTATATGTATTTTAATACATTAAGGATATAGATTCGATGTATATAAATACTAACATAATTATCTTAAAATTTTCAGTTGAAGGTTTTCCTCAATCATTAATAGGTTCCTGTTATATTCACCACAAACTGGCCACCCCTTGGCCGACGACTGATCATGGTGATCTGCTTGTTGGGCCAGGGCATGTGTGACTTCATTGCTATTCCACTCATCAAATACAGTATGTGATTAGGTTTCACTGATGTACTAAGTGCGGGTTGAATCCAAGCATATGCGAACTACACTTAAAGTATAATCATTACTGTGTCTTGTGTGAAAGATTTTCTATGAACTGAGATTGCGCTTTCTACCTGATGTTCTACTGCACTTCAACGTAACATATTAAGCAGGTACATCAAGACAATTGCATAATTGCTGAACCCTTCAGCTATAAACTACCTTTTATCACAGTATGTGGTAGATCACATAACTTGAGTGGACAACAAAAGTTTTTCAACTCTTTAAAAATATTTTCTCCCTACTGTCTATCTCCGATTCCTTGCGAGCAACTTCGGGATCGTTCACAAATGATGTCACCCGGCAGGGAGTGGTGTGTGTGTGTGTGTGTGTGTGTGTGTGGGGGGGGGATGATGTTCTAGCACATGGGTGATGTCACCTTTTGAAAAAAAATTGTAGTTATTTAATAGTATATGAACTTACTTCCTGACATGTTAACTTAAGTGAGTTGGCATATATCTACTAGTTGAAATCACATTGCCATATTTGTTTTATGTTCTAAATGTATTTGTAAAATAATGTCTAAATTATGGACATATATACAAATGTATTTATACAATGGGAGGATGGTGGTGTTAGCATAGTATATGAACTTACTTTCTGACATGTTAAGTGTGTTGGCATATATCTACTAGTTGAAATCACGGTGCCATATTTGCTTTATGTTCTAAACGTGTTTGTAAATTATGTCTAAATTATGGACATATATTCAAATGTATTTATACAATGGCACGTTTAAATCAATGTTACTTGAGCAAATGTCATTGCGAAATGGTGGTGAGGCAAAGATGACGTCAGCTTGCGAGGAGAGGAGGGTGCTGCAAAGTTGGCAAGGTGTGTGTGTGTGTGTGTGTGTGTGTGTGTGTGTGTGTGTGTGTGTGTGCGTGCGTGCGTGTGTGCGTGCGTGCTGCGTGTGTGTGTGTGTGTGTGTGTGTGTGTGTGTGTGTGTGTGTGTGTGTGTGTGTGTGTGTGTGTGTGTGTGTGTGTGTGTGTGTGTGTGTGTGTGTGTGGGGGCGGTTAAACAGGCCAAAAATGACCTGACGCCATTTGTGAACGATCCCATAGCCATAAGTATCATTAATATCCTTGAATGGAGCTAATTTGTGGGTTCCAATTGCCATATTACATACTAAATACTTAGTATATCTAAGATTATTACTTTCTCAGAACCATGGATTTTACATGGCTTGCAGACGCTGTTGCCTCAACAGTATCGACATTGCTACTGGCGGCTGATTCTCAGTTAGCAAAGTCACATAATACACATTGGAGAAGGTTCGTGCATATCTCCTTGCCTGTGTTGTACCTGAGGTCTGACCTTTGAGGGTGGATGTGGATTCCCTCACGTATGATGCTTATCAGGTCAATCAGCTCCTTGTTCAGGATGTTCACATTATTCAATGTAAGCTGTTGGTACATAGTGGTGTCCTGTAGAATTTAGTGGTTAAATAACTGTCAGCATTCCTTTAAAAATACAAATGTCTAAAAAGTGGAACTTGCCATCTTGTGGTAGGAATATTCTTTATTCTTTATATTTCATTGTTTATCATATACGCCGTGGTCATCGCTGCCCACTTAGCCCTAGGATAGTCTATTTAATCGTTGAGTCTGCGCCTCCTACACGTCATATAACCCCCATGTCAAACATCTGCTTGTTTGTTTGGCTGTTTATTATACTGTGATTGGATATTGGTTTCTTTTGTTCTGGATGCACTAGCTGTCAGTCATGAGATGATATCACTTGTATTACACAATTGTTGGGGGTGGGTTGGGGGAGGGGGCTAGTATTAGAGTCCAGTTCCAGATCTCTAATTTGTTTGGCCTTTTTTTTCCCACATCCCTAATTGTTTTGGCCTTTCCCCTATTTCACAAATTTTAGTGTTTTTCCCCACATGCCCCTTCCTTGAAATCCACATTCACCTTTTAAAATTTCCCCCTCATCTCTAATTTTTTCGGCCTAATTTTCCACATCCCACTGATGAATCCACGCCATTACGGTTGTGTTACGTACATGTACATATGCATGCACAAGGCTTCACTCATGATCAAACCTCCACATTCTACGTTGGTTTCTATTGGGAATGGATGCCATTCACATCCACTGTGAAAGAGCAGACGTCAACCGCGACACACAGGCAAAAATCTCTGAGAAGCTTCTTCAACTTGTATCACATGTCCTACATGGTCGTAACAACCGTGGATCAGCTGCCTGTATGACGTTGATGATGATGCTGATGTTGAAACAAGAGCCAAACATCTGCAAGCTAAGTGAAAACATGGTTCCGATAATGTCATATAACCACATAAACATGGTTTTGCTGCCAAATTACATGTCCCCACTAATCTTACCACCATCAAGTGCGGACACTGCATTGATCATTGTTATTATGCTGGGTCGAGTGCTTTACACGCCTGAACTCTTCCCACGGAGTGCGAGGTTCAGTGCTTGGTGCCTCTTCCACCATAGGGCGTATCAGCGGCATGATGGCTGCCTTTGTTGGAGGGCCTCTGGCATGTTATTGTGGGGATACCTAGTAACTCTTTCTGACGTAGATTTTTGTAAGCATTTTCTTCATCAACAAAGTGCCTGTTATACACAATTGTTTTATCCGCCAGTAGGTGGTATTCTTCATGTTCCTAATTGTCTTTTTTCGACCTTTGCTAAATATTTATTTAATTCATTTATTAACTGTTATTTACTTTATATTTATTTAGTTTGAATTAGAATTTATTTTCAAATAATTTCGCCATTTATTAGTATATTATATATTACATGGCCTCATCAAGAATCAACTAACTAATATAAGACTTAAGATTTAACAAACGTAAACAGACATAAATTGCATTTTGCTTAAGACTAAGACGTAATTGGGAACCGTGACTAAGATTTCAAGCTATATCCAATAAGGCTGCCTGATCTGAAAATAGTCCAGTCTGGATAACATGTGGTGTCAGGGGGTTTAAAGGATTGCACCCAATTAACTATACATTCTGAACTTTGACTGTTATGATTCTCATGCATGTGATTGGAGAATGCACACAATTAATTGAATAATTAAAATTACTCAGCTTGGCTGACTCACTTTTACACACTCATTAGTAGTCAGGGACTGAATGCTTTTAAAATTTGAATTTACAATATTGAGAATGCACAGTGTTAAATAGACAAAACCGGGTGAGTTTATAATATGTGGCGTATCATGGCGAGCCCGAAGGTCGAGCCTGATGCATCACATGAACGAATCCTGATAGAATAATTCATGTTACACAACGAAGTCAGTTTTGTATTTATCAATCTTTTCTAAACAATTACAACACTGTTTTAAAAAATGTGAAAAAGTAGTTTGGCTTAGAACAAGCATGATAACCATGGTATCACCCCTCTTTGAAGAGGAGTGATAACCCTCTCTGGGTTATCGGATACTACTCGAGCATGATAACCAATGAAATTACTTGAAAAAGAATGATAATGACTGTTTCTGGCAGTCGACTGTGTGGTGGGCGTTGCCTAATGTCATCTACGCCGTCATGGGCACCACGGTCGCCCTGCTCTGTCTGCTCCTCCCCGAGGCTCTCGGCACCAAGATGCCGGACACTATCGAGGAGGCAGACTCTCTACGGTATGTTCTGGTATTTTCATACATTGTTATGTCTATTACTTTTCCATATGTACTGACTGTCTTGATTTATTTCTGTTGTGGTCGATCCTATGTGGATGGAAATTGGTGTGAATAAAAGCATATCTAACCATTATTCATTTTGTTTATATTGAACATTGTTACAGGCTAGGAGCTCTGGAACCTCCGAAGTAAAGAATACTCAAGCATCTCCACAAGACACAATGAAAAGGACTGGAGCTGGAGGAGGCCTTAAAACATGTAATGGTGAAACTAACCCAGCCTATGTGAGAGAAGTCAACACCAGACTGTGATTAGACAAATACATTCCACCAACTATTATTGTTTTTGTTTTTGTTTTTAATTTTATTATAAACATGTTTATAATCAACGCCTTTGTGAATGTCAATAATATATTACCTGAATTCCATATTCTGAATATTTTGATCAATATTCCTCTCAAATCAACCAACAATATTAACGAATCAACAAAATTTTACAACATTGGTAATTCACACCAGAGAAAAACAAAAATGCTGGCATAATACTATAATACGGCCAAACAAAATTGATTTATAGTTTCCAGTCACCTCAGATTTCAAAACAGGGTCGGTAGGTCGAAAACAAATTTCTTTCTTTTTAATTTTCCTATCGAGAATTATTTACAGGTCGGTCGATGAAAATTATTTCCTTCCTGAAAGTTCTTAAAGGGATTCTCACTGTTATGCCACGCAAACTCCTACCACTGTATTGACATAGCTGAAGACATATCTTTTTATTTGACTATATCAAGTGGCTCTAGCGGGACTCGAACTCACGACCCCAAGGTTGTGAGACCAGAATTATACCATCATCCCAAGTACCGAGATGTTAAAAGATTACACAGATGAACCGTTGTCTCTGTAACCCCCAGCCTACATACTTGGTCAGTTATCATCTCAACGCTGTGGTCGTGGGATCGAATCATTGAATGCTCATGATAAAAGTAAACATTTATAACTAAGTTGCAAAATTGCGTCCATCAAAACACATCTTGTAAAAGGGTCTTATTTGTAAATCTTATCTACAACATTTAGAATATTTAATGTTTTGGTAGTCGGTGCGTATGGTCTGAAAAAAAGCTGTGGTATATACATTGTTACTTTTGTCCATGTCTGAATAAAACACCACAATATGATTACATTATGAGCAAGTTAGCGTAGATGGTTTCCGATAGGCCTACTAGGGCCACTAGTCGCACCAATAAAACTCGTTTTATAGACCTGGACACATTTTGTTAGTATAGCTATATAATAGCGGAGGACGAACTCATAAAAACCTTACACTTTGTGACAAGTTTTTACCACTTGGCATAAACTTAGATATAGGTACATTGATTTCAAAAACTATCGCAAACAAATTTTTCGTGATCCCTAAGGCCCCGTAATCCTAAAATCCAAAATAGCCGCCATCGGAAATCGGAAATTTGGATAATTGTCTATAGCTGTTGCACAATCACGTGTAATACCTTGTTTAATAGTTTTTTTCATGAAGGCAAACTCATTTTTAAACATCATTTATCATTTAGAGGTCAACTAAAGGGTCATTAAACCAAACATCCAACATGGCCGCCATGAAAAAATATGAAATTTAAAGATGAATCATACTTGAAGCTATACTTGTGTGTGATACCTCATTTATAATGTTTATGGGGCTGGGGATTTCATTTTTGGTGTTATTTTTTTTTTGAGATTGAAGGTCACATAGGAAGGTCATAGATAGTAAAATCCAATATGGCCGCCAAAATCGATGTACAAGGATAACGGAATGAGAAGTTAAAACAACATATATGTGTGATACATCATCATGTATGTTTTTGGGCATGGTGAATTCATTTTTGGCATTGGTTTAAAGGTACTAGTTCAGTTAAAATGAGTTTGGTCTGCAATATGGAGACATTCAATGTAAAACAAATAGATTAATAGATTGAAATTCTATGTTAAACAAATGAATTAATAGACCGAAATTCTGTACAAATCTTAATTTTTTCGGATTTTTGCTTTTTAGTCCATGGGCCCGGTAAAGTTGATTTTGTAACCCCCCAGGCCCTCCGTGACATACCAATTTGTTCATTGGGATGTCCCGGACATGACTATAATGTGCCACCATCGCAGAAATGGGACCAACCCCTCCGTTTCAGCCATTTTCAAAATGGCCATGAAATGGAGATAGTATTATAAAAATCTGATCTAGTCCACCTAGAGCCATGATCTTGGTGTCTAAACCCATGTTTTTGAGCATGGCCAGTGTGATGGTGTACATGAAATTTGTCTCAGATGGCGGCCATCTTGAATTTTCAAAATGGCCGCCATGGAATGGAAATAGTGTCATAAAATCTATTCTAGTCCACCCAGAGCCATGATCT
>CM032668.1:38759324-38805394 GCA_019095985.1 Streblospio benedicti | reverse complement strand
ATCTTGTATAAGTTTAATGTTGATGTACATGCAATTCATTAAAATACTACAAAAAATTACAATATTACAAAATGAAATTGAATAGCGCATAATTGTGCAAACAAGTACCTAATCCGACCAACACATACTTAATACTATTCACACAATAAACAATAATACCAATAATGTCAATCATACATACATATTATTCACAGTGAATAAATGGTAATAGTCCCATATCCTTACAAATATCTAAAAACCTATATTCCAATACATAACCATAACAGAGATTTAACTGTTTATCAACTATATAAATTCCTGTATACTGCTCATATTTTGATTTAATCTGAAAAGGCACCTATGTAGTGCACACCTTATATTATTATATTATTTTGTATGTTACAAATAAATTTTCTGAACCGTTATGAACCTTTTTTGAGCCAATAGGATATATAAACGAAAATTCAAACGAAAATTCATCACGATATTACGATTATTACCTTCATACACATTGAGCCACGTGCTTCTGTTTATCTACCCGCGGACTTTACTTCCGGGATTCACTTGAAACCTTGATAAGGAAACAACACAACTATACACCACCACATGTCCATATCACATTATAACAATCCGCCAGCGATGTTTGACCTCGGTGTTGTGTTGCCGGTGTTCGCTGGCGTCAGGCGGAGGACAACAACTGGGGCGGGCCGGTCCTCCTTGTGCTGGGTCTCCTCGTGCAGCTCAACACCTGCGCCTACCGTGGCCGCGGCAACACCTCCGGCAGTGGCATACTAGGTAGGGCAGGCGGGGCTGGCGGGGCTGGATTTGTGGCGTCCAACTTGTCTGCTTCGATTGGATGTATCTTTTACGTTTGATAGTTTTGCTGATTGGCTTGTTAGATGACTGGGGTCTTATATTACTTGTATTTTTTTGTCTGGCTTGCTTGGTCGCTTGCTTGTTTGCTTGCTAACTGATAATGCAATAATTAGTTTTCACTTGCCATAATTGCACCAATATTTCAATGGCAAATGTATATTAAATCGTTAAAGTACACACTCTTAGAAATATAATACGCCTGTATGTGAAAACTATTAGTGCAATCATTTAAAAGTTTGTAGAAATCTAACTTGTCTGTTGCCTTTTGGGTCCATAATTTATCGTTCAAATTGCAAAATGATAAACATACAAATTTTGCTTGTATAACAATTTCTTATCTGGTCTGAATTTCAAAATTAGAAACACGTGTTGCCATTTATACCATATGCAAGAAACACATGACGATACGATAAGGTGACAGACGACAGCGACAACACGTAATCATTATGTCATTATACGTGTGTTTTGTTTTATGCCTATGTAGATATACACCTTTTATCTGCACTTCAAATTCCATGTTAATATATAAGCATTCAGGAACATTACGGTGAGACAAGAATATGATGTTTATACCTGTTAACTATACGGTGTGGACAACACGCAAAACCTTAACAAACATACTCACTCAACGACATTGATTGCCGAGCTTTGTTAGACAGATGAACGTACGTAGTTGTTTATGTTCAATATGTACGGAGCTGGATCTATCTGTCTGCTTGTTATGCCCATAATGTCTCATCCATATCATTCGTATAGTTGACTGTCCTGATATTTGACTGTCCTGGCAAGTTAACAGTACTTCTCGTGGTAGAAACTTTTCTACGTGTAAAATGATACAATGATGTGACCATACTACAGACGGCTAGTGGGTACGGTGCTAATAACAGGACATGTACATACTGTTAACATCTGCTCAATTATGTGTATAGCCTCTGTAAACTTTACTGTTTTGAGAATATAATAGTTAAGATAAGGCATTTATCATCATCAATATACAACAATTACTTTAATAGTATTACAAAAATATTCCCGTGTCTGTTCAAAATGTAGTAGTAGGTAGGGGGTCAATAACAGTGTAGGATTAGTGAATCCAGACCTGTGATTGGCTGGTTTTGTTGTGTTGAAGTTAAGAAATCCAGACCTGTGATTGGCTGGTTTTGTTAAGTTGAAAAACCTGTGAAGGCGTTTGGAGATCGGCATGTTAGCCGAGGTGTGTGTTGTTTGGACGTGCTGTCATGGTCCTTTGATTGGTTGTTAAGTGACATCATCATGCAAATGCGTAAAAACCTGTGCTGCAACATCTGTAGTATGCTACACAGTACTAACGTATTTGATAGAGTCACGTCTATATACTTTGGTGTTTTTACTTCAGTAGTAGATCTACTGAAGTCTGAAGAGCAATTATGTACAATATGGTAATGTGCATGTATCACCAGTACTGTGTAATACTGAAAATTTCACATAACTATCAAGAGGAACGACTTCTCTACACTACTGTCCATTGTACTGAGCCATCCTTATTTCAGTTGACTATGACCACTCTTGATGTTTACTCTCCTCGGCAGGTTGTACTGTGGCCATCATCAAGGACGCCCCAGGTACTCTGTCCGTACTCGTAGTCATGGCAACAGTGGCGGCGGCCGCCTACTACTACATCACAGCAGGTCACTTCTCTTACGTAGTTTTATTTATGTATTGTATGTAATTATTTATCAATGCTATATATAATGCCATATTTATGATATGATGTAGCTTATACCGTAAATGGCCACATAAATTTGCACCATGGCGTTTTCAATATACATTTTTTGCAACACATTCAAATTACAAGAACACATTCTTTTCTTATTCAGATGATAATGATGACATGAGAATACAGAGACGACTATATCCAATTCGCAATAATGTACAAGAAAGTGAAAGCGAGAGCGAAAGTTCTAGTGAAGATGAAGTACCGGCGCCACGTGCAGTAGTACCTCAGAAACGGCCCATTACAAGTACACCTGTGAATCGCACGACTACAATGAACCGTTCAAACCCTTCTGTAAACCGTAACGTTACAAATGCAACAAATAGGCCTACTAGTACACCCTCTGCCAGTATTACGGGCAAATGTGATACTTGTGGTTCTATAATACTTTCTAATACTCCATATAGGTGTCCATACATACGCTGCAACAGTCGTTTGTGTATTGTATGTCACAATGGCGGTCACACAATGCTTCATTGCTACAAAGCTACTGGTGATTTTCATCCTGCCATGAATGCAGTACCTGTTGCGCCTGCTGTGCAAATACAGCCAATGTACTACCCAATGCAACCTGTAAGTAGTACAGTGGTTTATCCAATGTACAGATTTTAATGGTGTAACAGTCATTCACAGAATGAAAATAATACTACTCAATTGTACCCGAAAAAGATGAAAAATACTCATCAACTGAACTTCAGTATTGTTGTTATTGGTGCATGCCGTTGTCGTCTTTGTCATCGTTGTCTGGAAATGGTGTCGGTGACCACGGCTCTCCAACCCCAACTACTGTCCATTGTTTCCAAAACAGTTGGATAGAGTCTAATGTGGTCAAATTTGTTAATTCATCCTTCAATGTTTGTCTTGGCATCAACAGTCCACGGATAGTAGGGGATGCCTTTTAGACTACATTACTGAACATGGACGATATTACCATAATTTGGAAAATAATCCCTGACCATGTTTCAATATCGAATTACCTTCAAAATACACATGTATATGTCTTGTATGTTGACTGACACTTGTAAACAATACTTTATTAGCAACAAAAATAAGGTGACAGGATATTGCCTTTGGGTATGGCATTTGTTATTATTATTTTTTGGACGTGGCATTTTACAGCCCATATTGTTGAGCTTGTATGCAAGGTCTAATTTTCTTACTTTAATTTTCCAGTTGCAGATTCGAGATTTTCTGAAGGGACGGGGGCACTCCTTAAAGTCACTGTCACATAGAAAAAACGGATGAAACACGTATGTACCACGGATAGATTTTTGTCGTACGTGGTTCATCCGTTGTTCATCCGTGGAGATACGCCGACCATCACTGCCTCGTCCGTTATTATACGGCGAATTACGTGAAGAGATTTTACGGGTCGTGATGTCCGTGCTAATCATTTTGGAATGTTCAAAAGTATTCGCGCGGATAGATTTTCATATCGTACGTGGACTGTACGTGACATTACCGTGATACAAACGTACATTGTCCGTAAAACGTCCGCGCAATACGCTACTTATCCGGTGTTCATCTGTGCTGGGTTTTTTCAGTACTTTGCAACCAAAATATCATGTTTGCGTGAGTGTATGTGGAGTGTACATGGATAATCCGTGTATCATCTGTGTTTTGTAAGTGTATTGTCCGTGTATCATACGTGTTAAATCTGCTTAAGGTTTTTGTCATTTTTTTCACGGAGCCCCGCGTATCAAAATATTTGTACGTCCTACATAAAGTCTAGTTGCCAGCCCTATACCTACTATAGTGAACCCAGAAATTGTGACAACTGTAAGGTTTTATGGTTGATTTGCATTCTATATGGTCTAGCGATGAAATTTAGCTGCGTTGCCCAAATTTGCAACTTGGGCATTTTTTCTAATTTGCATAATTTATGCGTAAATGGCAAAAATTTGATATAAAGCCCAATATAGAATGCAAATCAACCATAAAACCTTACAGTAGTCACAATTTCTGGGTACCCTAACTTGGCAACTAGACTAATACGTGTTTCATCTGGGTTTTTTTCTATGTGACAGTGACTTAAGGGAGACTCATTTTGTTTAGCATTTTTTTTCTTTAAAAAGTGGTTCTTTTGTACTTGTATTCTTTACTCCCTCGGAGCCTCTCTCCTAAAATCCGGTACTAGCAGAAGTTTTGCGTTGTACAATGGTATACGAATTGTATGAAAATCCTGTAAATATATTGTTTGACATTTTCTGTCGTATTAATATAAAATAATCCATGACTTAGGCTAGCCACTGTTGTCGGCTCCATAGGGTACCCACTGAGGGCTAGGGAACCTGTATATGAAGGCATGTATGGATAAGCATTGGTATAATAACTTGTGTAGTGATAGTTGTCAATTGTAGATAAAATCACTGTATACATTTGAAACGATGTAGTAAAAGGCACGAAAAAATTGACATCTTTGTTCTTTTTTTTATTATTCACATAAACGTTTTTTTTCTGTATACATGTAATTCAAACAATCCCACATTCAAAATTAGTTCAAGATTCAACCGAAGATTGCCAATAATAGCGCTCTACCTGTAATCTATAAGCTTCAATTCTTCAAGTGAATGGATCTACTAACATCTGTGTATTATCTACAGGTAGATTGCATGAATGAAATGCATACGCTATTGACCCCATTAATAAAGTTGGCTCAATTGACCAGACACTGTGTGTATTCTTATTTCTATTAAACTTTTCATACTTGTATTGACAAAATAACATCCAACATATTCTGGAATGTACCTTTTTGGCTACAATCACCGAAGTTCGCATTGATTAGAATTGAATAAATACTATGTCTATATTGGTCGAGATGAAATTACACTAGGGTAGTCATGCTGTTCAAGTAGCATATTATATATTTAGATATATATTTCGGGGGGCATAACATTTCTATTAACTTTCAATCATTCTTGCACAGCAGGGTTCGAGGTCTCAAATTGATTAGTAATAGCAAATATGTAGGGTAACTCAGGTATACTTGAACCTGCAAAGTCCAGATTGCTATCACTAAGTAATGTATTTCCTCCAAAATATAGAACCATGTCTATGTTAATGTGGTCTGAGTTGGGTTTTCGCTTTAATGTTCTCCATTTACAATATAGGGGAATTTCTTAAGGAAGTGGTGTGTGGGGAAAACTGAGAAACATGGATTGAGAGAAAAGGGAAAACAACAGAAATATGTGTGGATTTCAAGTAGGCGGGAATTTGAAAAAAATGCTAGATTTGTGGGATCTGTGAAAAACGACCAAAATAAGTGAAGATGTGAGAATATAACAAAAAGAGGGAGCTGAGCTTTTTGGTTTCATTTAAACCCTCTCTCCATTATCTGACTTGATTAATGTTGTTCTAACTATGCATATATGTATCCTCTTTAAATTGACACCTGCGTTAAACATGGATCCGCCCAAAATGTAACATGAATCCTGGCTCTAAACCGCATGCACAGCACGCAAAATGGATTATACATGGAGTATCGACTTGACATCATGAACCAGCAGGCTGATTGTCATTCCAATGTCGCTTGTTCTATCCATGCTACTCAGTTATTCAGGTGTGGCAATTGCCTGAGAGATATGATTGATAACATGCTTAGTTGTCAAAAACAATGTTTAACCGTGGTAGTGGCAGTAACGCAACTTTTATTTATGAATGTGTAAGGTGTTGAGTTACAGTAGAAACCTGTTTTCTCGATATTGCTTATCCAGATTTTTTTCTGTTATCTCGATGTTAGTTTCATTTCCACTCAGCTACAATATTACTGCAAAATATCAGTTGGTTATCTCGAATAGTGGCTACCTCGAACATTTTACTGATGTTCCTAAATATTCGAGATATAGAGTTTCCACTGTATTTTGAAGACTGTGCATGCCAGACGCCTTTAGGTTTCGTGTTTTAGGGCTATTGTGTTCTACGAGAATGAAGAGCTTATTGACTGCATATTCATAGGCTTATTTTACCTGAAATGGAAGTCGAAGTAATCCCTTGTGTATGGATCATGTACATACTTAGGAAATAATGGCTATGTTAATGGATAGTGTGCTTTAATAGCATACCGTTGACTTTGCACATGTCGTGGGCTACGTATCCGTATCTGTAGCGTAAACTGGATACTTTGATATCAATTATATGTATGTGCATTGGCAAATGTAGGATATGTGTTTGTGGCAGTTGTTATTGTAATGTTTGGTATGTGGTAATATGGTATTTAAACCTGATATATGAATGATCATCATTTTTGGATTAAACTATGACTGTTTGGTGAAATATAAGTGGATATTATAGGTGTAGAAAAAATTATGATTTCAGTCATACACACCGACTATAGTTGAGTATGCAGTCTTAGTTAATGTCGTCCAGTGTTTCGCATATGCATTGGTAGATTGAAGTTTTCGAAAAAGGAGGGGCACAACTGAGTGTGAGATTTAGAATTCAAAGAAATCCACTAGTCCATATATGTGTGCAGCTATTCAGAAAAAAAGCCGAATTGGGTTATTTGAGGGTGTGGGTTAATGCGGCCACGGGCCCCTACGGACCGAATTTGAAGGTGGGGGTGGATGAGGCAACGGGCCCCTACGGACCTCCTGTCATGTCAGTAACGTGTGTCCCTTATGCTTGTCCTGTTCCAGCAGCAACATTTACATTGTTGTGTTCTGGCAATCTGTATCTGTATCCAGAACATCAAGTCCTAGCCATGTACATTGGGAAAGCGTGTAAAGAACAATAATTTGAACAATTAAGGTGTTCAGTTAGATTTTATTTGTTCCAATAAAATATGTTTATATTATATATTTCTTATATTGCCCGTGGTAACATTATGATATGTTAGAATATTTCACAATGCATAACAACCAGACGTTACTCTTACCCATGTGCAATCATTTCAAATTTGGTTACATTATTTAATTCATTTCAACTCGCACTGGCAGATCCAGTCTTTCAGAAAAAAGGGTGGGCGGAGTCAGGCGGATTTCACAGAATTGCATGTGTTAAGTATGCGTCAAAGTTTGCAAAAATGCTTTTTTAAATATTGAAAATGAAGTTTTTATGTGAAAAGGGGGGGGTGTGCCCAGGGGGATCTGCCTATGACTAGTTCATCTTAACAAGCATATCCAACAGTGGCAGTCTAATTGCAGCAGAGCTGCTGCATGTGGAAACACCATGGATCAGGTGTGTATTCACGCACAATGGTTATAATGCAGCACAGTCAGTGGTTTGTATTGACAGGGACTTGCTGACTTGGACGCCGTGTGTAGTCAGGGATGAGAAGCCAAAATAAGATAGAAAAATAACAAGCAAGCTGTGCTCATTGTATGAAGAGTGGTTAGTGGTGATGCATTTGCACATGGACTATTTTAGAACACTTTAGCAGGGGCTACATTTTGACTTATGCATACCAATTACCCGAGGATTATATAGGAATGGTTTGGAAAAAAAATCAAATGTGTTGTATATCTACTTCTATTATCCGGAAAGTCTTAAAGATCAAACTCTATCGTACTTTTGTCTGAATTATTCTGTTGGTAGTAAAGGTATTGCACTTATGCCGCTTACAGCGATAGAGAAGTAAGTGCTTTATCGTTGCTACACATACGTAAGATAAGAGTAAGTAGGTTGCAAAACTTGATGTCCGTGTAATAGGGATCAAGTGGAGGGAATTATGCTGATTAGATTTTTCAAAATTAGTCTTTTAGATTCAGCAAGAAATAATTCAAAAGTGTACACGATATAGGTAATACAAAAGCTGATCATAGTAAATGCACCAAGACCATGTATCATCAATTCTAACCGATAATGGATACATGTGCTTGTATGGGTCTATAGCAGATCTATTAGAATTAATAAAGGAATGTGCGTATTTAGGTGTTCCATGTAGATTAGTATATCTCATTGTAGTATACACGGAGACAGCTATTGATAAATTAAGTGACTTTTATCAAACAAATATCTAAATTGTTAGAATTCTTACATAATTGGCACAAAAAACTAATGCTTTCAATATGAGGAATTGTGCATAGACAAAATGTGTGTTATGAAGAAAGTTTCCATGGAAAGAAGAAGAAATGATCACGTTTGAAGATGACAACTATGTCTATCAGCAGTTTTTGCGAAAATGGGACAAATTTGGTGCTAATAGAAGTCGGTCAAACAAGTAAGTGGAATTGTTCGTTTATTATTTTCCTTTTTTTTTCCAATGCTGCAAGTTTGACGTTTATCACGCACAACTGATACAAATCTTAACATTTCTAATGATCTAATAATCACGGTGTTCTAACATTATATGGTAAGCACTAAATACAATGTATTTATATCCAATCACATTTGTGGCCAGTTTAACCAATAAATCCGTGGCAGATCCAGGATTTCCAGGAAGTGGGTACCGTTCTATCGAAGACACTCACCGCAGGATACAAGTGCTATGAGAAATGATTTATAAAAAGAACTATTTTAGCCAAAAGTGGGTAGTCTGGCACACTAGCTGTAAATAATACAAGTAACCAAGAAAGACGGGAGTTATGAGAAAAAACTACACAGTTTTTGTACATAATTCTCTACTCGTGTGTAATATCGCTCAAACATGAATCATGCTCACTATCATTGAATGTTTACCACAGTCAATTTCAATGCTATAACGGCAAGCTAATGCCATTCCTGTGACCTATGACCTCCTTCATCAGCCTCCCCTCTAGTCCTACACCCTCGTCATCCTGCTACAGTGAACACTTGCGAGAAGTAAAAAGTGTCCACCATGACATTAAAAGCAGGTGTCCTTAAAAAAGAAGGTTCGCTTCATATGATGATAAGTAGGAAAATGGGAAACGATGGAACTGAAAAGGTTCGAAATTATACAGGTGTCCTTGAAACGGAGGTGTCCACTTGGACAGCTTTTATCGTACTTACCCCCTAATACTCATGCCTTCTAGCAAATCAGAGATTTAGAACTAAGGAATATACTAATTGTGCTTAAATGGCAATTGAAGTGAAAAATTCAAATCCCATTAATGTACTGCTCAAAGGATTTAAATATCTAGAAGACGTACATTTATGGTCTTGTTGTAGTCCAATCTAATTAACATGGCCAGCACGTTGTTTGTAGACAATACAAGGTAACAATGGAACAAAAAGACATGACGTTGAGTTATGTTCCTTCCATTCAATCAGGTCTTAAATTACAGACCAAGGAATCTAAGCATAATATTTATTGACACATCAGACCCAATGACCATGGCTCTTTTGATGTTGCTAGAACTTACAAATAAATATTTATACAGGCACCAAATTTTACAAGAAGCACATCCAATTCTTCTTTCAGTCGGCTACACAAACAACACTATACATTTAGATATTACATATAAATCAATCTGGCTTGTGTACTAGACTGAACTATAGCAGCCATTCATGAAGCTGGCAGGTTCTGTGCACTTATAAGTAAAATATTCAGCAGTGCAGGTAATAGAAAATCATAACCACCCCATTATTATACTTGCAAATATCAATAAGACCTAACACTTTCCACAGTAGTCCTTCCATTCAAGCCCGTGCAATTCATTGTTTACTTGCTCTCTTGCCTTAGCAAGTAGGCCTACGTATGCAATCTAAGTTAAATATATCATATTGTTGCCTTCATAATAACTAAATCAAATAATTATATTAATCCTGTAAGTGAATATAAAAGAGAAGCAGTGTTGGATTAATGTTAACTTTTTCATCCTGCAAATGGATATATGTAACGCAAAGGGTTAAAAATCTTATCAAGCAACCAACTTTCCATGGCAGGATTGGTCTGTGAACAGTAGATCAAAGTAGGAGCTCTCTGGATAGAGTGTTTCTTTGTTTCTTTGGATATTCTCATTATTTTCTTGGTTTCTAGCTGATAGGTATGGAATGATTTTCTTTTGCCAGATTAGTACTTACAGATATCTACAGTAATGCAAAAAGTAAGAACTTTGTACCCAACAAAATGGTTACTGATACTTGTAGTTTTTTTAGTTGATATAGGCATCTAAGAATTTATGTGCGTTAATAATCATGAATAATAAATGAGCTCGAATAATATTTGTGATATTTCTACTGATTAAGTGTATAGATATGCTCAATTCGGCAAATATATATGGTAACATAGACATATTGATATAATTCACCATTTTGGCACTTGAAAACGGGTACTTTCTGAGTACTGGTCACTTCACATCAAAATAGTTGTGATCAACATCATCTACTACGCATGTGATTGAGTACTAATTTATGAGTATTTTACTCCGTGTGTGTTGGGGGTCCGTGTGTAAACGTTGCACAATACGACATCAAGTGTGAAACCCATGAAAACCATGTCAAATGTAGCTGATAAACACATTTTACGACCAATGCAGAAATAGTTTAATTACACTTGCGTCCATATTAAAGCCACCAGTGTTGATGATTGCAACAGATACACTGAATTTGTTTGATTATTTTATAATATTTTAATTGTTAAATGAATAAAGCAAAGGTGTCCGCTGTATTTACTCCACTCCGTATTACAAGTGTTGGTGTTTGCTTGTGTGACCCATCATAATCTGACGACGGTGCAGAAGGGAAAGTACAAGAAATGCTGTCATATCGTACACGTTGATGCCGCATTGGAAGGTGATAACACATGATCAACACAGCACCATTACATAGTGCTTTCAAACGTGCAGAGACACCAATCTACCCCCAATATTGCCTCATATTACGCATAATAATAACTTTCCAACGTAATTAGAGCATTGTATTTAGCATGAAAATGCCGCCTGCCGACCATCGCCCGTCACTGCCATGACGTCATCGATTATTCACGATACAGCGTGCACGCCCTCTACATTCCGTCAGAGACGCGCTCAAGGCTGACAATACGAACAGCAGACTAGAATTCATATTTGATGACGCCATCTGCACCTTAGGTGCATGTTCACACGCACGATAGCACGATAGCAGTTGGAAAGCCCTTGGCCCACATCAGTTTTATCGTTCGTTAAACAGTGGCGTGCAGACGCCTTTTGCAAATATTTCTGATGCGAATAAGTTCCGTCTTCCTGCGCGCGTGAGCCAATGTATCTTTGACCTGCTCCACTCTCAACAAGAGGCTCATTATATTTTTCTTTAGAATAGTGGTTCTTCTCTATTTGTCTTGAAAAAGTGGTTCTTCTGTACTGGTACCATTTGCTTCGTAGGAAGCAAGATTCATAAAAAATAAATAAAAAATAGATATTCATTATATTATAACATTAATAATCAAAATAAATTATCAAATTATATTAATACAAAATATTATTCACAAAAACAGTATGACCTCTCGTAGAGCGTGGACCTGGTCTCAGAGGCGCATATACCCTTGCGTCTTTTTGCGTTAATCAACTCCCTAAAATAGGAGAATTGAATAGCCTCTGTTGCCATGAAAAGGGGTTTGAATTTCAGACTTTTCTTGGGAAAGCATGCTCCCGAACCCCGCTAGAAAAGCTGAGTGCAGAAGCCGTGTGCCGGCATGTTTTCCCCAACATATTTTATTTTTTGTAGTCATGTGTCTATTTTTATGTTCTTTGTGTGTAGCTATGGGTGCATTTTTATTTAATAATTCCCATGTATTTGTGTTAAACTTAACCACATAGGTTCCTTTTAAAAAGGTACACCAGTACATACCCATTGTTCTTTAATGCCCCCCCCCCCCCGCCCTGATTCAAGCATTGTTATTAAGTACGCGTATTTTGCATCATGTACTTGTGTGCATCGTATCACATGTACTAAGCTCTAGATATATGTATTATCAATATGTAGTATATTGGTCCTACCAGGTCGGGTGTTTGATGAATTGTAAACTGTTTTCAAAGACAACAAAGCACAACTGGCGACTGCTTTGTACTTCTGTAATGATAATAAATTGCACTGCAGGACTATATATGCATGAACAGATCCATCAAATATTCTGTCGATGCATCTACATCAGTGAAAGGTAAACCCTACTACATGCATTGTGGCGAATGGATCTAGTATTTGTCTCTATGCACACACACGCAGTATAGAGTAATCAATGACTTTTCCTCCCAATGGATCCACCTGCATAGGCCTGTATAACCGCCAATTACGGATCCAGATTTAACCCTTTGTGTGTCAATATGGACAGTAGAATGTCTAATACAACTGGTATTTGGGATTAAAGTGACTGATGTTGATATTCCTGGATAGAATGTTCTTATGTCACTTTGATTGTATACATGCACAACATAATCATCTGCATTTGCTAATTAATTATGAACTACATTTCGAATACCATATATTACCACTAGCCACAGCGTATCTCTTTGTATCTAATTTTCCTCCGCAATTGTCCTATTTTATGTTTACTTAATCATAAATATAAGACATTATGGTGCAAAAGTAGCCACTAGAATAAAGTCGGTGCATCAAGACTTAGTACAACAAAATATATTGCATTTCAAAATTGACTTTTGCTTCGAACCAAGATAACTAGTAATTTCTATTGCAAGATGGTAAAAGATTATACATGTATGTACACGTTAACAATTCTGTATGTTTAGACGTATTTTATACATATATTTCTAGTACCTTTGATTACAGGGGAGTTAAGTGCAAGGAAATAATGATTGCATGTAATTACTGAAATATTTGCAAAAGTTCTTATAATTATTATTGTGATTAATTTCTAGCATCGATTGAGAAATTGCTCTTTGATTACAAATGCATTGAAAATGATTACATATTATCAGATTACACATGTTTAGTATTTTGATTAATCATCAATGCATTTTCTATGCCTTTTTATATCTATTTAATTAGATATATCTATATTGTACACATTTGCTGATGATTTTTTATAATTATGATATATATAGCTTCATAGTAGATTTTGTAAACCAGATTAAAAAAGCAGCATATATTTTGTCACACTATCTAAATGTTGATCTTGTCAGTCTTGACAGTCTTACATATGTACCTAGACACCTTTGATATATGCTGATAAATAATCTCATTATTTCACTGTTTACTGAAGATTTCTTTAATCCAAAGACTTCTAACTAGAAGTTCTTCATGTTCAAGGGACTTTTCAGCCCGTTTGGTAAATATCCTAAATAAATAGAATATAATAAAATTGTAGCCTGGATCTCACTGCTGCATATGAAATGTAGATCTGGTCAAATAGAAAACATAATAAAACACATTGTCTTGGGTAAATGGGCCTATCTGTGTAAGCATATAAAGTTATGGTTCAGTTACAATTGTACTCACAAGTTACGATTCATACATTTACTAGACCAAAACTATAATTGGGATAGTATAATGTCATGTAACATCTAACTTATGACCAGCTTTCAATATGTAATGAAATAAAAAAAACATATGCCACCATTATATGTCAAAGTGTTCTATTTCTCTTTTCTTTTTACTCGGTACACATCCAGTGGCATAATTATATATCATCAAAATGTTCTACAGATTCTGTTTCAACTTAAATATACAGAGCTGAAAAGTTTGAATGTACTTTCAGAGTCGGCTACAGGCCACCCACCCCTTGCACACGGGAGAGGACTCCATCTCCAGAGATTCAACAGTTGATTCACAAATATTCACAAGTCAAGGATGCACGTTCAGAGAGCTCACAAGGACCTGTAAAAAGAGAATCCGGATATAGTTTGGATAACATATCAAAATTTGAAAGAAGCACATCTTGCAAAGAGTGTAGTTTTATCACTGGTGTTTGTAACTTTTGTGCCTGTGTTCGTAGCAGCACATACGAATCAAGTTCATTTTCAAGCAAAACAGATTCATTGTCAGCAGAACAAAGGTTCAATATATGGACCCCCAAATACGGACCTAGATTGAATGTTGATAGGTGCACCCAAGGTGATACTTCAATTCCTAGGGAAAGATCGACCAGTAGAGAGCGCTTGGAAAGACTACGTGAAAAATATTACAGCCAAAATAGAATCGCTCGTGTAAAAGTAGATAGTGTTTCTCGCAGTGGATCAAAAACAGATTCATCTACATATGAAAATAGATATATCAATCTAGGAACATATAGGGTGAAAAGTATAAATGATAAGTTTCTGAGTGCTGGCACAGAATCGTTCAAAGAATTTGTCATATGTACTGAACCTAAATCAACTGAAATCACAAAATTACCAAATAATACTCCATTTACCCAAGTTACTGAGCAATGTCCAGAGGAACAAACCTCAACAATATCAAAGTGTGAACTTTCACAAATCCCAAATAATAACAAACCACAAGACAATCGCATTGGAAGGAAAAGAAGTCCAAGGAAAGTGTTCATTGACAGAATAAAGTTAAGGGCAGCGAGGTTGGCTGCACCTGTTAATGAGATTTTAGACAGTAAGGAGAAATCGTTCAGGGACATTATGGATTTTTCCAACTTCCGTAGCACTGGAGAGCTCTCCGATACCACCGTGATGGTGGATGGGAAGGAATTCAAGCTCCACAAGTTCCCACTGTACATCAAGTAAGTATCATCAGTACAAATATTTATGAGTGGCAGCAGTGATACCTTTATGAGGGTTAAGATGAAGTCAAAGTGATCACTGGGATATAAGTATTCTAAGTGAGAGATTTGCTTGTAAAAAATATATTTGTAAAAATACATGAACTGCTCAGTATGAAATCAGATAAAATCTAAGTGTTAAGTGAAAACAGGACACACCCTTAATTACTCTGCATAGATGCATATGAAAGTTTGAATCCTACTTGGGTAATATTGGAATGTCCATTTTGGATCTAATTCATTTATCATCTAAAAGTCCATTTATTGCCATGCAGTATTAATTAATCAGTGTTGAATATTTCAAATTGCAGGTCAGACTTTTTCCGAGCATTAGCAAGAAATCCACCCAAGGATGTAATTGAGTTAACAGATTTCCCAGGTGGTGCTGACACCTTTGAAATGGTTGCCAATTTCTGCTATAATGTCAAGATCGCTATTACCAAAGAAAATGTCTGTGGTCTCAGGTTTGGCATATATTCTTATATCTTTGTATACTTTGATAATATGTCATATGTTACGTTCCTCATGATTATATTACTAAAATGTTAGTAGGCTCATATAGTGCCCACACACACTGACATGGTACATAGGCAGATCCAGGTTTTTGGAAAAGGGTGGGGGCGCACTTAAGGAAAAGGGGGATATCATGGGATATCATGAAAAACCGTAGGAAAATGAAGTATTTTGGTGGGAAAAGGAGGGGCGTGTGCCCCCGTGCCCCCCCACCCCGGATCTGCCTATGTGGTAGCTGTGCTTAAGCGCATTCACGTTACAAAATAATATCAGTGTTTATTTTCAAATGTCATGACTAAAGATAGCAAACTCTAGGGATCATCTTCAAGCAACTCTAAATTTTTCCTGTTTTTGAAGATTTGAGGCATGTAATGTATACTTACGATTTTTTAAGATTTTTCTATCTAGATATCAGTAGTTAGCAATTTGTCAAAGCAATCATTCTAATGCAATACAATCAATCAATTTCCTAAATTGCAAATGCGCAGATAGTTTTCTGGTTTAATGTACAGATGCATATGCCTGTAGATGTGCAGCAGAATTCCTGCAGATGAACACTCGCGGTAACCTGGCTGAGCTAGCAGACCGCTTCCTTCAAGACACACTCACCTCTGCAAAACTAGGCAGGTGAGTGCCGACGAATGTATATTTGTGTTGGGTTCTATTATTCAAATCAGACTCTCCAATTCCTGGAAATGAAGGGACATGACTGATAACCTGAATATCATGTCAGTTCGAAGGAGGGTGATAATCCTGTCCAGATTGTCACCAGTTACTTGTGTACCATGATAACCCATGAAATGACCCATCAATGTGTGATAAATGTAAATGCAGACACCTGGGTGTGATCATTGACCTGGTTGGGGAGTGTGCACGCCTCGGCCCCATCGCAGAGCAGGCGGCCGTCGTGGACAAGTGCATGACCGCCATCGTGGACTGCTGGCTGCTCACCACTCAGTTCACCAAGCGGCTCCCCAGAGACAGCAGGGTCGTCGCTCAGCTCACAGACTCGGAGGTAATCAGCTAGATCCATACGCGTGTATTTGACGCACGATTACAGTTCAATCAATCAATCAATCAAATCCTAAATTTATTTGGACAAGCCCTAATTATTCTTCAATTTGAAGGGTGACATGGCTGCCCAGGCTATTTCTCAGCCGTCCCCTCCAGGCTTTTCTATCATTTAGTTTAGATATTTAGGTCGGATAATGGTTATATTTTGTGTGGAGGGATGTGAGTTACTGGTAGTCTTACTGCTGAAGATTTGGTATCATATGGTGAAGTGGTCATACTATATGTGATATTATTCTAACATGAATTGCAGTTTTAAGTATTATCACAGTGATTATGACATATACGCTATATTAGACAATATATATTAAAGCCATAATTTGAAAATATATCATTTCAAAATTCTATGTGCATGTACATATACCTTTTTCACCTGAGCAACATATAATGATAAGTAACTCTGATACGGAAGTATTCATATATGAGGACCATTTGTGGTCTGCATAAGCGTGTTTTATTAAAAAGGTTATGTTATGATGTGATATGTAATCGTTCATAGACTGGTCATTTTAATTGTTAGATTTGCGAGCGATTGTCAGAGTTTCCTCTTCCGTGGTTTGTGCAGTTATTTACCAAGGCAAGAGACAAGAATGTCAGGCCACAGGTAGGAAATCCATGTAAAACCACTGGTATAATGATTATTAATGCTACACCTTCCTATTTGAAACTCTGATTCAAACATTTTACACACTTTCAATGAACATCTTAAAATATGTACAGCATTGTATTGTAACTACTGACTAGCCAGTAGTAGGGCTTTATTATACGTATCAGGGCCAAAGTTTTCTTATTAACCTAAACACTTGGTCTCAATCGCTTGCTGACTGTACAGAATTTAGTGCCTCGATAATACAGGTATCTAGACCAGAATACTGTATTTGGTTAATGCTTTTTTCGTCATATTGAAAGAGCGTATGTATATGACATGTAGGTTTTAGCTAAAATGGTGCAGACATACATCAACACAGCTGTGAAGTGTGCCACAGGACAAGACTTGTTAGAAGAGAGTCTCAAGGAGATTATGCAGGCCAAAGAGGACAGGAAGGAGGCTGCACCTGGTGTCCCTGATGAGGTGACTGCTGTCTAATGCTTCTTGTCTCATAATTCTATAGTAGATGAGTAGTTATATATCTCTTTATTATATCTCTACACTTCCCTCGTGTTTATACTTTTGTAATAAACTATACTGAACTAGATTTTGGCGAAAGCTCACCTGAAGCTTTTGGGCATTCTCATGTCCTTTTTTCTAAATGCCTTCGTCTTCACGAGATTTCACGATGACTATGGCATTGTGGGGAAAATGACATGAGAATGTCTGAAAGCGTGCCAATTAACTAGTTCAAAGTATAATTTAACACAAACGTATGAATAAAAACTTTAACAAATGAACATCCAACGTGTTTATAATCATCAGTTTCACAGCTTTATCATTCACACTGCCTTTACATATTTTGCTTTGCATATGACAATGCATGTTTTTGGAGCCTCACAGTAATAGATATAAAAACAATTCCAAATATGCAGATGTTAGAAATTGATTCTGTGGCCAGGTGGATAGAGAGTTGGACTCGTGGGTTCCATTCATTGTCAGGTCTTGTAGTGGGTGTTGAGCAAACTCATCTATAATGGAGTGGACATTGCTCCGTGGTACCTACATGTTAAATAAGTACATGTCAGGCAAGTGAACACTTATGTGAATGAAAAGCAGGTCTGTGCTAATTTTGCAATATGCTGTATTTTCTCAGGGAGTTGAAAAAGATATACATGTAGTGTGACGTGGATGTCAATGACCTAGTGTGAATGTGAAGTTGATAGAGTACAATAACAGTGAATTGTGACTGTAAATAAGCAATTTCACATAATACTTAGATTTTTTTCATTAATGATAAAGGGCTAGATATATAACTGATGGTCTTGCGCATAAAACAACTTAGGAACAAAATTACTAATCTGAAATTATGATTTAAATTACTAGTAGCAACAGCATTATGAATTATGGCTTGTGTAATAATTCCATAAATCAATTATGACGAAGAAAAGAACATTAATGAAATATCTTCTGTACACTCAGGAAGACAGCAAGACAGAAGAGGAAGAAAGAGAAAAAGAGGAAGTGTCAGAACTGGACACGGAGCAAAAATCAGATGATGATGATGACAAAGCTGCTGAAGAAGATGATGGCAATGATGGTGATGGTGCAGGAGAGTCTACGGATTCACAGGTTATTATATTCTGTTTATATTTGTAACCTGTTATAAGTGCTATTGTTCAAATCCTTATAAAGTGTGTCCATGAAAAGGAAATTGGTAATTTCCCAAATTCCACCGCTTGCTCAAGTATCATAGGAAATTAAACCATTGTGGAAATATGATATTAATAGTTTAATTAATCCATACATAGCATAATTTATGGTCTCATTTTTGGCATTACACTTTCTTTCGATGCTATGACTATTAGGGCTCTTTTAAGAGCTGAAAAGCTCAATTTTAATTTTTGAAAGTTATTTAGAACTTGCTTGATATTTGATACCATAGGAAGAAAACCTAATACCAAAAATGGAAATATGATAGTTGAACATGTTGTACTTCAGGAACCTGAAATCAAAGAAGAAAATGGCTCTCCAGTTGACCCGGTTGAGCAGCCTGCTGCTGCCAACAATGTCGAGGCAACGCAAGATCAGCCTGAAGATGAAGCCGCCGAAGAAGAAGAAGAGCAGGAAGAAGATTCAGAACCTGCAAGAGAGGTGGATGTCAAGGAAGTGCTGGACCAGCTTGTTCCTGAGATCCCCGACAACCCCGTCATCGCAGACCTACTTCAACCAGTCTGGATGCTAAAGGTTGAAATTTAAAAAAAAACTCACCAGTCATTGCATTTGAGGTTTTGAAATACACACTGTTTCAAATGTATATTGTCATAGATGCGTTGAATGTGGGAAACTCAAGAATATAATTGAAAGTATTGGAAGCAAGAATAAAAGGCTAAGCAGTGTATATATAGCACCATGTAAATCTATTTAGAGTACTCTTGAAAGTCAATATGTTATAATGTATCATTTCTGAATACTTTACATTCACAGCAAGTTGACACCCCAATGAGCTATCTTAGCTGTGACATATATGCTTAGGGGAAATGTTTACTTTTATACAGTTAGTAGAAATATATCTCAGATATTTAGGAACACCAGTAAAATGTTCGAGATAGCCACTGTTCGAGATAACCAACTGATATTTGGTCACAGTGTAGTTGAAGGAAAATGAAACTAACTTCTAGATAGATAACCAAAACATCGAGATAAGCAATATCTGTATAACGAGTTTCTACTGTATGATATCTACCATACCCAGGTTTTGAAGCTGGGTGAGGAGCTGTCATGTGACTCATGTCCGGAACTGAGGCGCCTCGTGGGCCGCATGTTGCACCGCTTCTCGCCACGCCAGCTCAGCGACATGCCACCAACAGTACTCACAGAGATAGTTCAGGTTACATACACGTTTTACCTGTTTCTTATTAGCTACTACCGAGTGATAAGTTTGGTAGTCCTCTCTTTGACCCAATATTAACCATATGTCCACCTGGTGAGGGCTCACTATAACCTACTTAGGTCAATGCCCGAGCCGTTTTGGTTTAACATACGTTTTTGTTTGAACAAGTTTTGTTTAAATGTAACTAGTTAAATCAAATAACTTTTATTCATGCTAACCAACATTGAATTGTAGGTTCATTTCAGTTTCTTATTGTATTTTGTAACGTTTTGCAGGAGGCATGTAAAGACTCGCAGCCCGGTCAGCATGGCCTCGTGTGCGGCGTCATTGACAACTACCTGCGAGAACTCTCACAGAAAGGTATCCGTGGTAACGCCGCTTGTGAGTCTCCCGCTTCTCTACACCATGCACTTAGTGTACATAGTCCTGCACATTTTAACCACTTGACTGCGCCACTAGAAATTCTTTGTTTCTTTATAATTGCAAAACCTCCATAATAGTGCCGAATTTTTATTACCACACAAACTGTGTTAATCTCTGAGGTCAATCTAATACGAATGTGGCATTCGATTTAACACAGTTTGTGTGAATAATTTCAAATCAGGCTAATTAACAGACTAGTTATCAATGTTAGCAGTTGAATGGTTAAAATATACATTACTTAGAAACAGTAGTTGATCTGGTAGTAATTTTGAATAGATATATTTCACATTTTGGTGTATCCAGTTCAAATAGATATCTTTGAGTTAAATTATACTTGAATTTTTGCTTGTATGGTAGGTTTAGATGATTTTGGTTTAATTAAAGGGTTTGCATAGAGTATGCAAATTTTAGTTTTGAATAGCTGTGCAGTCTTTTAGTTACTCCTCTTAATATATCAAAGTGCTTTAAAAATTTATTTTTGCTATGCTAAATCTGTAACTTCCTAAATAGATTGCACTTTTGCCATAGAATGTAATGTTTTTGTTATGTCATTTTATCTATTTTGTGTTTCATTAATATATTTAGATGCTTTGATGATTAGAAATTGTTTTAGCTTTCATTCCACTTGTGATCGTGTGGTTTACACAATTGCTCCAGTGATAGAGAGAAGAAAACAAAATTAAAATGCTATTTTTCTTTACAATATTAGAAGAACAGTGTGACTTGGCACACACAAGTTTGAATTGTGCACAAAAATTGGCAGCAACCATGAAGAACAGGAGGATTATGGAGTGATGCAGTCATAGATGGGTGTAGTGGATAAATCCAATTTGCAACCTATTCTATATCTTCTGTGTACACAAACATTGTGCCAAAGTATTGCAATGTAAAGAATAAGTTCTATTCAATTACTACACTTCATTGGTTTCAGATGAGCTAAATGTTGAGACGTTCACCACCATGGTGTCTGCTGTACCTCCAGACTACCGGATGAGTCACGACACTCTGTTTCAGGTGCTGGAGTCTCTGCTACAGTCAGGTGTGTACCTCTTGAATGTTAATTGTTCTTGTACAATAAAGTAGTACCAGCGAATCTTGAAATTAGAAAAGAAAATAGATTAGCTTACCTTTTATTTACATTAGTGGCTGTCTGTATGAAATCATTGAGTTTACTAAAAAGTAAACCCACAAATTGTTATTAGTGTTAAATGATGAAAAATAGAAGTGTGGTCTCTTTGTATTTCCCAATGTTGGATGCAAAAACCAAAGATGTACAATTAGTAAGATTACAACCAAAATTGAATTCACTTTTTACAGTTTGTTTAATTGCGACTATTAGAATTATGATTTGGTCATAAAATTGGTAAAACTCCAATTGTTTAGGGATAATACCCGCGGTATATACCGGTACATTCAATTGAGTATACCTAGGACACATGAAGTTTATCTTATTAGAGCAATTAGTGCAACTTTGCAATTCCTTTTTTCGGTAGTAAGTCTTATCACACTGTTCAAGTGACTGCTTATAGATTTGCTTTAATTTTCATTAATGCTTTATTAGCTGCTTGCAAAACTAATCGATTAAACTAGTTGATGAAGTCACCTGTCACCATCACCAGCTCTATAATTATTTGACATATTTCTAGTTGTTATTTCATATCTTATTGTTTGTGATTTTTATGGAAGAATCTGGCAGCTGGGGTAAGTTGTATATATCAATATGAAGATTTCACAGCTAATGACACATACTTTGATTATTTGTTATACACATGCTAATAGAATGCAGTTTATTGGGCTGATTATACTGATAAGTTTGAATTACCAACTACGAAAAATTGGTTCCTAATCATAAGCAAACAAAATCACAGCAAATAATCAGATTCATCTAGCAAATGTTTATTAGACATTCCAGCAGCTCTTCTGCCAGCTACTGGACTATGTAAGACCTACTATCAAATCGAATTACCATACAATGTACTTATTAATCAATAAAATGATACCAACAGAAATTGCTACTTAGTGATTCTGTTCCTTGAAGCAATTTTTGATCACACAACATTGGCCCTTTACACAGGCGAAATTTATTTGATACGTCAATTGGACGTTTGAGGAAGTAGTCGCCTCGGCATATAGCAATGTTAGGGTGTTTTGGGGATATTTTTGCATTTGTTAACTTCAAAAGGAGAATTCTAAAAGATTTTAATTTGAAGAGTAATCTAGGAGTTATACAGTATCTTTTACATGATGAAATTGAAATTAAAAAAAAAAAATCCGGCGACGACTTAACGGTCTGAGCCTGTGTGACGGGCCTATAATCCAGATTGCCAGAATGTTGCTCTTGGTTTCAAGTAATATAAAGGAGGGCTGGAAAAATTACCTTGAACAATCAAATTTTGTTCAAAATATAAAGGATGTGATATATGTATTCATATTCGCGTGAACATTTTTGAGCTTGATGTTTTTTATGCTTGATTATTGATTTTATTAATTAAGTTTTTTAAAAATGTGTGGTGGGACGTAATGTTTAACAAAACCAAAATGTATAGAGTGCCCTACAGTTTTTATGGCCTAGTATCAAGAGTGATTTTTCAGATATTACTCAATTCCTCTGAAGAGCAGGGTGTCTTTTTATTTTAGAGGCAGAGGGATAATTTTATTTCAATCTTATTAAGGTGTCAGAAAGAAACAAGTCAGTTGCCCTTTAGCTGCTATGCAACTCTGGGCTATGACTATTTTCTTTCCAACATGGTGTGTTGTTGTCTATCGTTTGAAGTGTTATGTGTCTGGTAGTGCTATGTAGTATCCATTCTGTTACTTATATAGGACTAATATTTAAGTTTCTATTCTAAACATATCATTAACATGTCCAAAAAGTTCTTGAAATAATAATCTATTCACAAAATCACATTTAAAATGTTACTTTATAATGTCATCTGATTGCATGATTTTAGCGTCATTTTATAACATTTATTGCAATACAGTAAAATAATATGTTACAGAATTAAAAAATTTCAAATATAATACAGGTTTCAGTAATTCTTATGAAAATTCTACCAATATTATATTATCTTTTGATTCTTTAATTGTGATGGATACAACAGATTCAATTTGTGATACAAATAACAAAAACAGAAACTACTGAATTTCTATAGAAATGTCCTACTTGGCGACACATGTCAATCCATTCAGTGGGGAGTGGCAAGGGGTCAAGAAATCCCACATCCCTAATTTGTTATCCTTATTTCCCATATCCATATCTTTTTGCCTTTTTACCCACATCCCACAAATTTTAAGGCAATTTTTCTATATTCCACTTCCTTGAAATCTCGCATCCTTCTTTTTGGCCTTTTCTACCACATCCCTATTTTTGGGCCTTTTTTCCCATATCCCACTTCCTTATAAACCCGCCTCACTAGTGCCCCTCAATAGTTCCCAGGTCACTAGCATACACCAAATAGCTGCTGTGCAAACATTATGATAACATTTGTAATCAAAACGTTTACAAATTTATTTACATATTTGTAAATTGTCACTTTTTTTTACCAAGGTTGTAAACTACTATCTGATGTTCCGAATAAATCTGTACTGTAGACCAAGTCAAGCTGACCGATGAGCAGAAATCTGCACTCCTGGACACAGTTGATTTCAAGCGCCTCAGCGAGTCCACCTTACAGCGAGCATACGACTCTGACCTGGTGCCGCAGGCCTACATCACCAAGGTGAGAGCGCATTACAAATGCTATACCATACACATTACTACTAATCATATTGATAGTACTAGTAGCATTCTGTATGGTAAAGAGTTTACAAATCATAGTAGTATACATACACCTTTGTTAGACCGTAAAATATAGCCAGCCATAAATTGTGATCGGTCATAATTTACGTTAACATAAATTGTGATCAGGTCCTCAAAAATAGTCTACTCGTAGCTGCTGTAAAATATGACCACGTAAATTGTTATCGATTTGATGATGCATTGGATTGCTTGCATCTACTCACAAGTCATTACAAACCTTTTTCCTCAAGATAGGCCTATGGTGCAAGGAGAGAACAAATGATACCACAATGGTCTATCATCATCCTTGCCTGACCCATGCCTCATTAATTTGTTGGATCTTGGGTGGGGTCACGTGCCAAGCCGATGAGTCCACGGGCAACAGAAAGGCACGAACTTGAACCCCTTCATTCTCGGCCACTTGTCATTGCATCTACAGTAGATGTATGATTCATGAAAAACCATCTTATCTTCAAGCTCTTTCTATTTAACAGTCCCATTTCCCTACACTAGAGAATAAGGCATGTGGGATTCTTGAGTGTGATTACAATTCAAGGTGGTCACAATTTGCAGCAGTTAGACCATTTTTGGAGGCCATAAATTATAACTGGTCACAATTTACATTCTTCATAGTTTACGGTCTAACACACCCTCCCCCCTTCCATTATGCTAGAGCCCATGCTCGGAACCATGATCTGCTGCAGTGATCGGTCAGTGCTTCTAACCACGTCTGACACTGCTTCTTCACTCTTCATTCCAACTACATGTAAATCATCCATTATCAAAGACTTTTACTTTTATTTCTCGGCACCATCAGGCTGCGCTGGCGCTGTGTGGGCGGCTGCGGGCGGAGCTGGACTCGGCACGGGCGGTGATCAAGTCTCAGGAGGAGGAGCTGGCGCGGTATGGGTTGGGCGGGCGCCCACCGCCCTACACCGCCGGCCCCACGGCGCACTACAGTCGGCACACGCCGCATGCAGGTAATGACTTCTTCTGACAGCGCTACATTCACATCGGGGTCATTGGCATCCTTTTGACAGTATATATTTTTCTCAGCTTCCTCCGCCCTACACTGCTGTTACATCACACTAGAATCAGCACACTCACTGTCACACAGGTAACGACAACATTTGACTGGTAATTTTTAGTCAGATGTGCAGTGACCTAGTTTTGAAAAAATCAATGCAGCCAATCTGCGTTGCAAATTGTCCCGATTTAAAACGAAGAACTTCCCGGTGGAATGGCAACTATGCATATCTTTAGTCACGCTTAGTCGGGCCAAGTCAACGGCAACTAATGACACCATTCATGTAAACGCCTCGCAGTAAGCATAGATTGAATTATGTGAATATCAACAATGGAAGACTGATCAAATGGAAAAACATATATAAGCATCATTTATATATCAATAAGGATATTGGAAAATTTTTAAATCATAATTCTTTAGAGAGTACAACTGTTGTACATTACATGTATATAACATAACCCCAGTGCTCCACCCAGCAATGCAAAAATATCCCATTTCCTCCTCCCCGACCAGCACCGGCGCCAGCTGCCAAGCTGCGGTATGAGGCGGCGCCGGGCATCACATACACGTACCCAAGCGGCGCCATGTCCAGCCTCAGCTCCGACCTCGAGCTCCAGCTGGCGCTTGACTCCATCCACTCCCACACCACCGACAGGTACCGACACACCTTAGACAGGTACCACCACGCAACCGCCAGACATGACTCAACTTCAGAGACATGACCACTTTGGAGAGATGACCACTTCAGAGATATGACCACCTGAGACATGACCACCTCTGAGATTTGACCTAAGACATTATCACCTGAGGCATGACCACCTGTGATATAACCCGCCATTTTTCTTGTCAATTTCATAAGAACTGATGTTATTGTTATGTTTAATATTTTACTTTTTGTTTGAAGCATGACTACGTTTTGAGCAATTACTACTTTATCTCTGTTAACATGGACAGTTGCTCTTTTCTTTTACAATAGTTACAAACTTCTTTATTACTTCATACCTCTGGTACTTGATAATCCATATCAAATATTAACACGAGCATTATAAGTAAATCAAAATTTAAGTCACCGTCCTTTTTACAGACGAACACTGCCATTACAATATTGGTGAGACGTGTTTTCAACTATTATTTGAAGTTTTATGATAGAGGTTGTTTTAAAATTTCCTGATACTAAAATTTTGGATATTCTTGTGCAAATGTTACAAGTGGTTATTTGTAAAAAATATTTATTTAACTGCACATTCTCAGACACTACATCTTAAGTAATCCTCACTGTTAACTGTTCGACATGTATGTCAACCCTTCAATGCATGGGAAAAAGTTCAAACCATACGATGATACTAACACATTAGTATGAAAAGCTTTACTAAATGTGACAATCCAGATTGCATGTTGGGACCAAATTGAAGCTACAAAATGGACCAAAATGTAGACCAATGGAATCCATATGATATTGGACACTAGGTCTATGCACATGAAATCCCTGGAGATTTTAGTGAATTCATAAAATCCCTAAGTGAAACAGTGATTTCATGAATTCCTTGAAAATAGGAATTTCACAAAATCCCTGATTTCACAGATTTACTGTAACATATATGGCGATAAATACTTACAAAACAAATATGAGCACTCTATCGCTAACACTGCAACTTGAATGACTTGTAGAGAGGAAGAGACAAAATAGACTGGTGGTTTGGGGTGCCTGTGATTAACATCACATATCTGCTAAACGGATATGGGTATCCAACTTAAAAAAATTTGATTTTTTATCAGCAGATATGTATTTATCATATACTATTTTTTTATTCCTGACAAAAAACTGTATCGAACCTCCTTAAAAGTTATTGTTACTAAACAAATGCGTAAACAATTTAACATGTATAAATATGTGTCTGTGTGAATCAATGTTGGTGATGTAAACATTAACATAAGTATGATATATATTTTTTTATATTGAAAGAACACTGGTGTATTTTCAATAACATAATTACATTAAACAAGCTAGCTAGTAAATAGTGATTTTAAAAGGGAATTTATGATACTCTATTAGAATAATAAAAGTACCATTACATTGTCGCTACATTTTTTTATGAGAAACGCCCATGCAAAGTGAGATAAATAAGGCCATATCGTTTGAAAATCGTTATCAAATACAATACATACAAGTGATGGGAGTCCCAAATCTGTTCGGGGTATGAAGGGTGAAATTGTTTGGAATACACTGAATTTAATACTCATTCTGATTTGAAAAATCATTGGTAAGGCGATGGCCCCAGCTCTCCATACAACCTTGTAGAAAAAACATTCCTGACATGTTGTCAAGAAATTCAAGACTAATTGAAAAAATAAATGCCCAGCGTGATTAAACAGTTAATTCCATGTACAATCTCTTTTATCCAAATATCGCTCATCTGGAATACTTAAGTAGTCCATTATTTGAAACCTCTGGTATATCCCCATTCTATATATATTTGCATCATTGATAAGTACCAATATTATAATCACCATTGTGCAAGTTCTAACACAGTATTCAATGTTTCAGTGATACATAACTTTTCATATGGTAACACTAATAATACAAGGAAATCTTATGAACGATAATGCTAAGGATTTCTAGTGTGGAGTACAAAATATCAGTCCTATATAGTTAAAAGTCCCCTCAAAACTGTGCAAACCTACATGTATGATGTGCAAATTGCCGGGGCAAATTGCCAAATTGGCTGAGCAACCGGTTATATATAAAATGAGCTTTTATACTTGTAATTCATTTCAGAACGGAGCTGAGTTCCGACACCTATTACGGATCTTCATACAACACATATAACTCCTCCTACTCCAGTTACTATGATGATCCACTTGACAGCCAAGACTACAGAAGTAAATCATACTACAGATCGTTTGATCCAAGGTACAACTACAAGTACTAAGAATACAACAATGTACCATATAAAAAAACATAGTTGTGAAGAGTTTATCATGGGGGTTTATCGAAGAATCGTTTTGGTTAATTTTGTTAAAAACTGTGATAATGAATTGTGTTTATGAATGCTATGTAGATTATTTTTCGTACTTGGTATGCCTGATAGCAAATAAGAATTTTTGCATTCAAATTTAATTCTTGGATGTGAACTTTGGATATTGATGCTTTTGGGATATTTTTTACAAGTACCGGTACTGAACGTATTATTATTTTACTACATTGTTAAGGAGTATTAAAATGTTTTCAACTTTTTTTTACCTTATTTGTAATATTGAATTAATATCAGCAAACACATTATTATTATTTATTAACTTAAATTGTAACAAGGATTAATTTGAACAACATATATTGCAGTTATATGTGGTTAAGAGGAATTCATGAAAATTGTTTTAATTAAAAATTAACATTACACCTGACTACATGTATTAGAATTTTAAAACTGAAGTACATGTTTTGAGCTCATGAGAATATTTAATATATATGTTCTTATGTTTTCATCAGTTGGTAATGAGCCTCAGAAAATTCTTCAAATTTGTAGTGTTTTTACATATGAGAGAGTTATGAGAAACATTTAATCGGTCTTTTAATTTTTCTGTAATTAAAATCATTCAGTGTCGGAACAATTAGCGTACCACTATTTTCTGCACATTTTGCACATCCTTATTAGTTTAGTCATAAACAAAATTGTTTGTTTTTAGTGATAAATGTAGACTTGTCGAGTATGAAGTTTTAGTATGATGAGGAAAAGATTAAATTAAAATTAATGCACAATCAAGGTCCCTGTTTATGGACCCAATTATCATATACAATGTACCCAACTCATCTGAAACAAATATTCCCTCATAGTAGATGTAATATTGTAATTAAATCAAGTTTGTTGTTGTACAAACGTTCTTGTTATATAGTGAAGTTTTTAGAATCAATATACACATATATATATATATATCTGTGATTGTGCCATGTATGTACCATCTTTTCTTTTGTCTGAGAAAGACGTACAAAGGCATTGTGAGATTACAAGTCCCTAGAAATATCTTTCTAGCTGTTTCGTGTAGTTGCTTTCGTAGGATGTGGATTTTGCAGGTCATAAACACAAGTACAAATACATAGCCGAAATGGAATGGTGCTATTAGATTATTTGATCAATGTTAAATAGTTAAATGTACAATATTCATTGGAGTAGAAAATAGCTCGTAATATGTTTATTGGATATTGTTTTTGTGTTAAGATATATACAAAATAACTAAATTCTTAATCCAAAATTAATTAGATGGTTAGCTGAGTCTGCTACACAACTTCACAAAGATGTGCATTAAAAGATATTACTTGTGAGATTTCTCTTAGATTGGAGAGCAATGTTTTGAGGTTATGACTTGCAAATCCATTGAGATTGCTAGAGTTGGTTTAAACTATACATTCTGCAAAATCTTTGATGTCTATGCTGCTACAGTAATTTAGGGTGTATGATGACTTGCACCCTATTTATTTAACTCAAATTTATCTAACTTATATAGAAAAATCATCAACCAAATCAATATCAAAGAATTATATCAATAGGTTGTTAAAGTTTACTTATGAAATAAATAATTTTGTAATAAAAAAAAAACTGCTCACAATAATGTGGACATCAAAGGTTTACTAGGGATCTTCCATCTACATATTATCAATGACGTAGATTGTATCTAGTCTAGCTGGCAAATCTGTGATATAGTTTTGTAACATTTATTTATATTGGACTCTATATGTGTGTTTGTATTTTACGATAACTTAGAGGAATGTAGAAGCATTTATTAGATCAGAAAACAATTCTAATTTTTAGAAGCTCATAATTTTGTTACGGGAGTTACCCAGTAGTATGTTCTTATGAAGAAAAAACATATTTCAATTTACTGAAAAAATAACCTCACATTTCCACATTTTAATAAATATAAAAAGAACATGTTTAGCGTTGATTATGTTTTATTCATAATACTATTAGAAAATGTGACGAGTATCATAAAAGAATCATTAATTAGCTTATGGTAAAAAGCATTGATAAACAAGTACACATTCTACTTATAAACAATTATTGTTTCTTCTTCCGTTTCTTCGGTTTACTTTTAGAGCTGTGATTTGATTTCCTCCTGAAAAGTAAGAGAAATACAACTTGTAGTGTTTTGCTTTCGATCTCTGATCATTCTTTTCTAAATTCAAAGTAATATAATAATGAGAATGTAATAGACTGAGCTTTTGCAAAATAATATATATTATTCATGCACAATGTAAACCTCTGTCATTCCCTTTTGGCCAGTACTCATTGCTGCCGCAACTGCCACATGCATTTATTCTCATACTGAAGAAATATGTACTTGTTTTGCCGGAGATATTGTGTGATTCAATGCCTGATTTTTTGTTTATTGCCCACGCATACCGCTTGAGGATACTTATTCATCATAACTGTTCACAAGAAACATCATGAGAGGGGACAATTAACTTCATAGATTACAGGTGTCCTGTTACATAAGTGTCATTTTCAGGCATGAATGAATCTGTTTATCAAGGCTGTACTATGCATTGCATGCTAAACTCTAGCATTAATACAACGATAAACGATTGCTCTGTCACTTACTTGACTGACTGTATTTTTCTCTGAGGGCATTCTCTTTTCTTATGACTTATGTCACCACATATATAACAGCCTACAAATTTAAAGACATATTTAACAAAAAGGTAGTAAACATACTATACATATGGGTTATAATTTGCAGTTTAATGTGATTTTACATCACATGACAGAAGAAGGTTCAGAATATCATAATTACTATCAAAATATTTTTGTGATGCAGCATATTGAAAGTTCAACAAGGCAAAAAGACTTCCAGTCCAACCGTTTTTATATCCCTGTTACTGAAAATCTGTCAATACATATATATACATAGAACGTCTATGATGTGACCTTTGCCCTTTGCCTGCCCACACGTGTGGTCTGGCAGCAGACATTGCTGACAAGCATCACAGTGTTGATACGAAGGCTTCACACAACGGGCACAGTGCTCACAGTGAATATAGGAACGTCCATCCTGAAAACCAACAATAATTCATTTTCACATTGTATTCATTTTCAACAAATTATATGAATGTTGGACTAAATGTAACTATAAGTATATCATATGCAGGGTTGATACACACACGCGCGCACGCACACACACACTTCAATGATATTTATATGAAAATTGTAATTTTATATTGCTTATAGTTGTACATTGGTCAATTTCAGCAATCGTTGCAAAATTGATTTGAGGAAGAAATAAAATTGTATAAATATTTTCAAAACTTGCATTGTGATATGAAACTATTTCATACATAATGTTAATGTTGCATAACAGATATAGAATAAACAAAAATAAACTAAACATTAGTTACATTACTAGAGTATTCTCAAGCATATTTCTACGTCTCATCCATGTAAAAGACTTCTTACATAACAGATAGCCATACCTTTGAGGTGCAGGTACCACACTTATTACAATGCCAGTTTTCTTTAGCCACCCATCGATCACATATTTTGCAGTGTCTGCAAATAACAATAAATTTGAAACAGTGTTGAGCACTCCTGTTGGGAATACTTACACGAAGAGAATAAATCTAAAATAGGTATGACTTATTTTTTCCAACAGCTTATATTTTAAAAATTCAGTGCTAAATTTCATCCTTCCAACATGAACTATAACCACCATTAACCACAATTGGTTTAATACTGCTCTGCACTGAGGGTCTCTAAGATTTCTCAAACTCTAAAACAACATTTCAACAAATGTACACGAGGTGAACCAGCCTAATTTCGACCCCTTCAGTTTTTGGCTCTTTGCTATATATATAAAACGTATATGAGGTAATTTCAAATGAAAAACACACATTTTAAACAGTAAACGGCTGAAAACCGAAGGGGCTGAAATCAGGCTGGTTTACACGATTCATCATGGAATAATGGTATGGGCCTTGTATGTTAAACGCACTTGTATCCTTCGCTTTCTGGCAGTTCCACTGATGACGGGTCAATGTTGGTGAAGATCCTGACTGGGGAGCCATGCTTGCTGCCTGACGATTTCTTGGAATTGAACGATGGATGATTTTCATAGTCAACCTACAAACAATATTAACATTTCAATGTTGAATTGGTAGGTAATTTGTTACCAAAATACCAGTGCTTAATTTTGATACCAATGATTTCATATTTTTGGTCCATGTCAATATAGGGATTATCGTTTGCTGAATGAATATTGAATATTCACATATACAAACTTTATAATCCAGCATTGTGAAGTCTGCTGCATATTCTTTGATTCGATGCTCCATGAAGTAAGGAAACAACCACATTACAGGCAGAGGTGATTCTGAAAACATTAAGATGGTTGAACTTAGCAGACTATTCTATAACATTCTTAAAAATAAATAACTAAAAAAAAATACAAAATTAGCCTTTTATTGTTTAAATCAAAATGGTTAAAATATTTTCGTCACAAATAATTCAATTCGCAATACAGTATCAATGCGCTTATATCAGTTAACTGTCAAAAAATGCACTGACTTAAATGTGAGAAAAATTTAGAAATATAGTACATATCTACATACGTGCTCGGTTTTGCTTGATCTCCCTCCATTCAGACTCAATCCTCTTCATGGTGTGAGCTAACACGGACACAAGGCCCCCAAACGGTGGGTCAGCCACAATGCAAACCTGCTCTCCTGAAACACAATCACAGAGTTTTGAACGCAAAGTAAAATATAAATTTATACATGTAATTAGATTCTGAACTAGGGTTGGGACGGTTACTCAAACAGAAGTGCAATTTTTCTTTCTCTCAAGTGCATTCTCAGACACTCTCTAATTTATTTTTACAAATTATTTTGTTTGTAAATCCCTTATTTTAACATTTACCAACCACGTGTATTGCCGTTTTAACAGCTGCTGAGTGGAATATTGTTGGGACACATTTACACTCAACCCGCACCTCATAATCAAGGTGGTAATAACGTCCCAAGTGCATATTAAAACCAGTGACTCACATCTTCATCATACTTCTCTGTGGTACTCCCCTGTAGAGACTCTTAGAAACTTAATGCTACTGACGTTGAGCCAAATCGTTTTGCAACTGGGTCACTACAGGGTATTTATGTCCCAGCAACACTGAAACCGTATGCATGTCAAATACAGAGCACGTATGCATGCCAATATTTGTGTGCAATTAATGGGTTTTGTCATCACATAGCTTAAAAATTAAGTAAGGAGCTATGACAAACATGATAGTGAGGATTAGTGACAGTAGGTAGATTCAAAATAATAACCATTCCTTACTGTTTATATTGTTGAAACATAACGTTTCGCCATGGTTAGCTACATGGCTTATTCGGAAGTTGTACTGTATGCATACTAAAAGTCATGTTGAGTTTTGAGATTCAGGTGCTCGAGTGAAATTCTTTACACCTGTTTCCACTCTATTTTAAACGCAGTTGCATAAGCTAGAAATTCATTATAAACTAATATCATATGAAAATTACTTACGTTTAATAAACTGCTTGTACACTTTTTTTGCATCTTGACCTTCAAAGAAGTGATGATTGAACATGTTATATCTCACATATTCCGTCGGAGGATAAAACTGCCCCTACAAATAATATAAGAAATCAAAACAGACATAAAAATCATCTAATTGTTGTCTATTTTTTGATGAAAAAGAATATAATAAAAATGTATAATTGGTATTATCAACTCTGTTTATTGGCAATATATATCTTGGCCTTCAAAAAGTATATATTCTAATTTAAAATAACGTGAAGAAAAATTGCTTCACTTACCAGTCTATAGTCAATGTCCATAAGAAGGCTATTCATTTCGTCAGGTGCCATATTTTTAGAACTCACAATGGCTTCATGAATCCTGAAATTTAATAGAAAAAGAATGACTTGCATTTTCAATATTCATCAAATGCTCAAAAGATTTTTTACGCCAGAACATGCTATATTGCAAGTTGTAAAAAGAACTTGTCTGTGTCATTCAAATGTAAAATGTGTGATGGTAAAAATGGTGAAATGTCAAATAGTTTGTTAACGATATATCCTCAACATAAAATTGGCTATATAAGTTCTGCATGAGTTAAGACTGAAACATTAAAAGTTTTACAATAAAAGTGTTAATCAACATCTGCTTCAGTTTTTCGTTATCTATTATTTGTTATAATATCACAAACCTAGGTGCTCCTATGCAGAGAATGTTTTTGAATCTATGTTCCTGCAGCATAGACACCATAAATTTAACGGATTTCTCAGAAAACAAGTATTGCTGAAAAAGATGATTTATCACTATTGATGCATTTCAAAATTTATCTGTGTAAAAAATAGAAAATGCTTTATCCAGAAGTACTCACCGCATTGGTCTTGTTATTATCAAGAGGTCTAAGTAACAATGTTGGTGATTTAATACATTTTTCTGAAATAGCTTTTGTCTTGTGACCTTTATGAGAAGAAATATCATCTGGCATTAGTAGTAAGCCACAACTATCACAATAGGTTTGCTGATCGGAACGAAGGCATAGGAATGTTTCTTTCCTTCAAGAAAAAAGAATAGACAATGCATAAAAAGATCTTTAATTTTTAAATCAAGACATCTAGAAGATTCAACAGTGTATAACAGTTCCATAAATTTATATTAAGGTAATGACTTCATTAAAATGCCCATGGGCTAATAAGGTGGGAAAAAATCTAAATTTGATTGTGTATTTACAATGGAATTTGAAGGATCCTGATGGCTATAAAAAAATGGGGGTGAGCTTGTACATAAATATATCCTTAAATGATTTGCTTATATACCTTTGAAATAGTTGACTATGTGATAATTTAGGCTGTGCAGATTTGTTTTGGACTTCTCTCGCCTTCAGCTTAGATTCACTGACAGTTGTATCCTCCCATTGAAAAAAACTACACTCTCGCCGGTCTCTACATGCAGAGCAAGCATAAAACCTTTTCCCTGTTGTACTACCACATGTGAATCTTTCAAATAACAATGTAGGGCCTGCAAAATAATCAGATAAAAGCATATTACATTATTAATACACAACAATCTTTTACTGAGAATTCTCTTAAGAAATGTTAATAAGCAAGTTTTATAGTCTTCGCCATGCTTAGGGACTCTATAAACAATTCATAAATATGTCTAAGATCAGATGAGTAATACATAGCAAAAACAAACCTACTGTTGGATACTACAAATGTTTAATTGTTAAACAAATGTGGCAGCCATATCTATATAAAAATTCAGAAGGCGTTGAGGTCAAGATATACTATATGGTGTACAATGTACAAGGCGTTTGGATTTAGCTATAATAGGGCTCTATGGGAAATATAATAGGAAATAATTGCTTGATCGTCATGAAACTTTCAGATATTAAGACAGCCTTCTAGATGTATACTGACAAACATTTGTTTTTTTTCCATGTGTAAGGTCTCTACCACAAGTAATGATGCCTAACGTAACAATTGTGTAGTTTTGTTCAGCCTACCTATGTCTAAAATCAATCATAATGAAAGTTTGACACGTAAAAGTTTTGCTATAGTCTGCATTAAGTACTCGCTACTGCCTCCAAAACGTACTTTCGTCTCAGTTTCACCTAACCATATCAATACGGCTTTACTATTACATATTCAGCCTGCAGGTGAAAACACCTACTAGCTAGGACTAAGCCAGTTGTTAAGTTTTGTTACACTTTGTTCCCAAAGGTCTCCATATTTCAGTCAAATCATATTTGATTAAAAAATTCAGTTCTGAATTTAAAGGCATTGCCTTATCCATTGCATAACGTGTACGCATTGTGATCAAAAATAATATTCACATTTTCAAAGCAGACATCCACCTTGATCCCCCGAGATGTCTCCAAATAAGGAACACTAGATCCTGCACGAAAAACATCACTAGTAAAATGATTTCAAAATATGGAATTAATTATAAAATTTTTTTTTAAAAAATACTCATTTGATGGGAGATGATAACAGAAACAATTTAAAAAAAAGATTTTTAAAATCTGATGGATAATAGGACAAATCAATTTAGCATCAAATTTTCTGTTGTGATTCCTTGTTTTTTTTGATTTATACTGGCCTCTTATTGGGTGGTATTTAACATTGTTTTACATACTTTGACAAATTTTAAATGATTTTTTTTATTCAGAATAAAAGTTTTTTCTTTCATAATGCTTCTTTAGAAAATATATTTTTGACCACTCAGGATAACCTTTAAGTTTGGACTGAAACACTCTGTTCCCCAAAGTCTCCCTATGGTTTTGTTTTTTTTACAAAACCAATTATTGGGGGAAAACTGGGATGTGTTTTGTAAATTGTAAAAAAAAACGTGTTTATGCTAGAGAAGTAATTTAAATCATGATATTTCCCCTACAACCCTTATAAAATAAAGAGCATTATCTATTACTTACAATTAGATCCAGAAATATCAATCAAAATTTCAAAGCAGACATAGCATTGACAAACTCATGAAGAAAAAAAATGGTTAATGTAGAGGATCCACCGAGATGGAGGAAGAACAGGTCCGGTATAGAGGAACTTTAGATCCTGCACCGGAAAACATCACTAATATCAGGGACCGAATAGAGCTAAAGCCTGTTAATGTAACGCCATGTTTAACCATTATTGGGGAGTCCATTACGTTATCATAAGTTAGTATTCTACTCAAAAGATTAATACTACTATACTAGTACTAAAGACTAACGTAAAGTAGATTTACTAAAAAAATTAAAAATGGCCCAGATTACTATCTTATGGCCCATAATAATGTCATTATGGCCGTAATATTAATGGGGTCTAACGGTTTTCTTACCATGTGGACAATTTGGTGTATCATCATTGTTTAGGCTATCCAAACACACGTCAACTCTGCTATCACTTGCAGCCATAATATAGAAAGTAGTAAAGTATTCCTATAATTACAGGAATTTGGAGATATTTACAACATTCTTGGTTTGCAAGTTCAAAGCAAAACATGTGTCAATGTTTACAACGACTCATATTGATACTTTAATTGGTTCGAGTTATTTGCGTTCGTCTTAACTTGTTGCAGAATCAGGTCTCAGACCACTAAACAAATGCTCAATTGTAAGATCTATTAACAATGTAATAACCAGCCCCCCTCTACCCTGTTTAGCTTTGAGTGTTGGCCAATAATCTTATTTTTCGTCAACAGAGTATTTCATTTTCAGTTGCTGAGGGGAAATTCATATGGGCATAACCACCTTCCCAGAGCTCTGGCAACGTAAAGCGATGACGTCACCGGTCTGGATTTCTAAAAAAAGTCACTTGTTCTTCTTGTTCTTGTTCTTGATTTCTACGTTGCAGGAACAGTTACCACTGTTATCGAGGCGACGGGGGAGATCGCATGAATTAATGACTATGAGAGGTGAGGAGATGAGCAAACTCCTCAACAGTACCTGCTGTGACGGTACTTTCCACCAAATGGTTCCACTCTAAGGGAGTTTTTACGAAGAATGACCCCATGTGTTGTGGAGCGTTTTGCTTGGGGGACTACATAACACTGGCTGTTCATACTGATAGACCTCTTGTTTGGTTCGGTGACGTACTTTTCATATCTTCTGGGTTGTCGGATAGAAGGGCGGCCTTCACGTACAGGTGTTAGGAATTTGTCTGGTGTGAGAGAGGGAAGCAGGTTTTTCCGGATCTTATAGAGCATTACGAGTCTGGCATTTTTTCGTCTTTCTTCGAGGCTGGGTAGGTTGAGCTCTTGCAGTTTGTTTGTGATGAAGCCTGGCGTGTGGGTTTTGTAATCGCCTGTGATGTACCGAACTGCTCTATTCTGGATTCTTTCAAGCTGGACGATGTCCTTTTGGAGATGAGGGTCCCATACTGATGTGCTGTACTCTAGGAGCGGTCGGACGAGAGTGCAGTATGCTGTACGTTTGATTGGTGCAGGACAGGTCCTCACTTTTGTTTATAAAATACAATTTTTCATATTTATTGGCAAGCAGAAGCGTCACTAAGGTAAATTATTGTTAACTATGATGTACAATTGTTGTAGAACATGTGATTACTCTCAATTGTATTTTTGTTTTTGTTTCACATTTTCACACTAACTTTTAGAAATTGTTTACTAGAAATGGTAAATAACAAATTGCATTTTGTTATGAATTTCAGATTTCACAAGTCTACATGGGAATTAATTAGTATACCAACTTGTATAGCACAAGAATAGAAAGTTATATTGAAGAAACTTGTACTGTATAAGAAAAAAAACTATCAACCCTTTCAGATTCTGTATAGAGTTTTTATTCTGCTGGCAGTAACAATGTTGTTCAAGGAAATACTACAGGGACAAAGTGGTTCCTTTTAATTCCTGATGCTGAGATGGGTTGAACCAAATACTTAAGATCCAATAAAAGTAAGTTAAATGTCTTGGTATGAATTTGTATTTTAGAAGATATTTAATGCGGTAACAAAAAATTAAACATTTGGTGTTTGAAAAATCCACAGTTTGAAATGTGCCATCTCAACCACTTGCCATTGTTATTGAATATTCTGGCTTAAAAATGTATTGAATTAACAAGTCCAATGCATTGTTACAGACCGGAGATAAAAAAAAAAAAGATCTGAAAAGGGCATATTGATAAAACAAATTGTATTTTTTAAAAGCAACTTTATTCAGTAACAAATGTATATAACAATACATGTTATTGCTTAGTACGATGTCTACATAATTCTAGAGGTTCAAAATGTTCAACCTATAACCATATTCACGCTTTTTGTGCATCACATAATTTTAATCACTATGTTTCAACCAGTGTTATGTTCTAATGGTGAATGACACAGTTCTAATCAAATATAAATAATATTCATGTAAATGAATTAGAAAATCTGTAACAATCCGTACACATTAATCTGAAGTGCAATGAGAAAATAAAAATACATCTATATCTTGGTAATAAACATTTTTCTCTATAACGTTAGCACCGTTGGCTTTTTACACAAATATGAAACACATAAATACATAAAATGACCGATTCACCAACAAAAAATTAAAAATTCACAACTGAAACAAGTTATACCTGTTCAACTTTCAGAACTGCGGTTTAACATAATGGTTTAATCCAACATGTGAACTTGGTAAGTGACCGTACTCGTTAAAAAATCTAGATTTATACATGGATGCTTGTATTACAATATCATATATCATGAAAGAAGACTAAATAATATTCATTCATTTACTTTGCAATCTAACCTACATCAAATAGCTTTAAAAATATGTCCATCGGCAAATTTAACAAGCACAAGACTATACAAAGTACAAACAAAACCGACACAAAAATAATTTTTATCAAAATATGTTTAAACAATAAGAAAAAAAATCTGTAAAAAGACATAATTTATAGAGATTATCCACTGAACTTGACACATAATTAATACATACCTTAATCTTTACTGACATAAACATCTATACAATTAAATGCACCATTGCTAAACAAAACCACTCCTCTGTAGGGTACCTGTGCAAGCAGCTATGTACAATTTATGTATTTCTGTAATAACAAACATAATCAATCGAAGTTTCTGTGCAGTTCTCAGGTACTATTTTCTTTCGTTTAGTCGATACATACAATCCAAATTATTACGCCAATAACATGTAACAAACAATAATCGTAACATTATTGCCATGCAATAGCTGTAGTAACCTCGGTAGACATGATGTTTTAGTGATATTACATACAGTAATTCTACTTGCAAATTTGAGTGCACATGATCTACCATTTCATTCTGAAACTTATTAAGCTCATAGCCTATTTGACAAGCATACAATATCGATATACACTTTCTCAGCACATCACTGTGCGTAATTCATTCCGATTACACTGGTCTACGAGAAATCACTAAAAAGCATTGTAGGTAGGCACTAAATCAAGGCAGTAAAATACTATACAAAATCCTGCTGTGATACACGGCGGCAGCATAGATCTGCAAACTCGTGCTCTTTCTTCTGCGGCGCCAGAAAGCCTTTTGTTAGCATCAGCAAAGCGTCATCCTTCTGACTCGTCGCCCCAATGAATACTGTGGTGTTGTCTGCTGCGCCTTCCCCCCTCAGCCTTGCAGCTGGTACTCGAGCAGCGTGCTGTAGCTGGCCTTGACCGAGCCGTAGTTGGCGCACACGGCTAGCTTGTCCTCCTTGCCCCAGTGTGGCGCGAGCGGCACCACTCCCTCCCACGCGCTTCCCGCGCCGGCCTTCTGGTCGAGCTGGGTCCAGTCTTCTCCCACGACGACGGCCACGGAGTTGGCGCTGGGCACGGTGAGGCTGAAGGCGACGCTGTCCCCGCCGGAGCGAGCCAAGACGCCGTCCTGCGGCGCGGTCAGGAAGCAGCCCTCCTTCCACTGGCCGTACTGGCGCGGGAACACGACGGCGGGGGCGGGCGCCGCCGGCGGGTGCACGTTGAGCAGGTAGTTGAAGGCGCCGGGCAGCGACTCGCTCGCGTCGGCGTAGGGCAGCGCGTACAGCTGCAGCTTGTACAGGCCGGGCGCGGGCGGGCGCACCAGCAGCACCACCAGGCCGGCGCTCGGCGCCTGCTGCAGCACGTAGTCCGACAAGTCCTCCCCGCCTCCTCGCGCCGCAGACAGCAGCTGGGACGTGAGGCGCACCGGCTGCTGCAGCGAGAACGCCACCTCGAGGGCGCCGCCCGGCACGGCCGCCGCCGGCAGCTGGATGTAGGGGTCGGCGTGGGAGACGGGCGCCAGCCCCGCCCCCGCCATGGCCGGCTGCGGGCCCAGGTAGCCGGGCGGCAGCTCGGGCAGCGGCTGCGCCGGCGCGGGCGGCGCCTCCGTGCAGATCACCAGGTACTGGTAGGCGTGGAACAGGGCGTTGCCGTCGGCGGCCGGGTCGTTGGCGTAGATCTCGAGCCCGTACTCGCCGCGTCTCGGCGCGGTCACCGTGAACACGGCCTGGTTCTCCACCACGCGGTGCATGATGTACTGGGCCAGCGCCTTCTCGTCCTGCTCGTTGGTTTTGAGCTTGGCCGTGAAGCGCAGCGGCTTGGGGATCTGGAAGCGCACCTGCGAGAACAGATGGGGCAAGGTTAGTATAGAATATAATTCAAGAGTCGCCGTTGGTTTCTATCCTCTACGATGCATTTGCCCGTGGATACCAGCTTCACTTCAATATCGTTATTGCAATAATCTGATTGCATATGTATGAAAAGTAATTTCACCTAATTCAGTTATTTCTATGACTCACACTCTTCATAAATTGGAAAACTTCGATAGACATAAGTCTTAGATTAACATTTTAGGACGATTTCTAAAATATACTATCATTCATATAAATCAGCTGCACTTCAAACTTCATTGCAATAATCACCTAATTCATAAATTTTGCGATAAATGACCACAGTGTTGGCCTCACCTCTGCCTGGCCCTGCACGGTGCTGAAGATGGCACCGCTCTGCATCGGCACCAGGTTGTACTTGTGTGCCGAGTCCCCGGGTCCCCACGACGTGTGCACGCACGGAGGGAAGGGCTGCGGCGCCGGCGGAGACTCACTGCACGACACCTGCACCATAACAAATCAGTCACACCTTACTTACAATACAACTGTAGAATCAAGATTAAAAAAATGATCATGGTTGATTGCATGGTTGGATCCCTGCTGCAGTACTCATCTTTAGTGTTTGCCAAGTGTCTATATTTTCTGATGTTCGTTGCTTCTAGTCAATAGGAAATTCTCTCCATGTTTGACTGACGTCTTTGTTTCCCAAAGTACAGGTCGAATGGTTGATGTTTTGGCTCAGACCATGAGCACTTGCATCATACAAGGCTTATACAGTGAGACCTACAATAAATGATTCTTTCTTTTCTACTAGAATGTCTCTTATATATGTAAACATTCTAGTAGAAAAGAAAGAATCATTTATTGTAGGTCTCACTGTATAAGCCTTGTATGATGCAAGTGCTCATGGCTCAGACGGAGACATAACATGAATAAGAATCACAGGAACAAATGAGCGTGTAACATGTGTTTTCAGCGCCTGCTCACCTCATACTCGCACACGCCCCCGTACACGCCGTCCTTGACGTCCTGACTCAGGTCCTTGGCGTAGATGATGAGGCGGTAGCTGGCGGCCTCTGGCGGCCGGATCGTGAAGAACGCCACGTTGTCCACCATCTCCTGCATCCCGAACCTGTCGCCACGAATGCACAGCTCAGTGAATTATCTAGATGTGAGCCGCATTATTTTTCAATGGGATGGAAAGAATTTAACCATGATGATGTGCATATAACATAAAAAATGAGTGCAAAAACAGTATAACTTTTCCAAAAGCTTGAAGCTGTGGACATTATGAAAAGTAAGATGATATTTAGAGTCAATGTTGAAAGAAGTATTGACTGACCTGTTCAGCTTGATGTTTTGGAAGACCTCTTTGCCTGAGTCATTGTAAGTGAGAGTGAAGGTGAAGACCAGAGCGTTCATCTTGAATGGCGGACAGCCAATACGAATCGTCACCTGACGCAAAACAGTAACCGTTAATAACAAGAGCTGGAAATTAACTTCATAACGCACTGCAAATTTCTCGGAAGCTTTCAAAGTTCTAACAGCCAAATTCACAGATGGTTTACATCTTTGCAAATGCTCAATGGCAATCTTACAACGAATGATGAATTGAAGGTACCGGTATATTAAAAGATAGGAGTGAATCCTGGCAGCTGATGATCGTTATGTCTACAGTACAGAAGTGAGAAGTATCTACCTCCCGCTGGCTGTGGATGACAGCCTCCTTGTGGCTGAGGATCTGCAGCCCGTACTTGAAGAAGGCCGACTTGACCGGCACGAGGTTCTCAAAGTCATAGAGCGAGATGCTCTTCTCCAGCAGCTGCCAGTTGGGGTCGTCTGGGAAGTGGGTGAAGATGAGCTGGTGTGGGTCAGGCATAAAGTAGTATTCATCCAGCTCGTAACGGATGTTCTCCACTGTCACCTAGCAACAGTACAAGTAACGGTGATCGATCGGTAAGGAAATGCTCAGCAAATCGAAAACATTATGGGAATTTGTAAGTTGTGCTGATCACTGGCCAACAGAACAACATATGATGGGTTTGTATCTAGGTGCGACAGAACAAAATCTCTTGATAGACTAATGTGCTAAATATATTTTTGAGCTGCTTGACCAAGTCTGTGCATATAGTGCACCACAAATTAGTAGACTTTGTGTCAATTCGTGATTGCTTTATGCCATGCTTCTTGCACCCTTTGACAATTTTAGGAAAGCTTTTTCCAGCTTACATGTGTCCAGGCGCAATGCGTAAATGCATGTTATGATGTATCTACCCGTAGTTAACCAACTGGTTAACAGAAAAATTCCATCTTGAAGATTCTGATCATACACCACAAATGCATTGGTAGCTCGGCAGTCAGCAGCATACATTTATTTAGCTATTTGTGCAAATGCGTCAATGAAATTTTCTAGCATCCATTATTTATCTGAAATCAAGTCCAAATTACAAAGTTGTATGAAAAAATGAAAATACAGTACAAAAATTGTACAAAGTAAGATTAAAGAATGTTCTAATATGTACACAAGCTCCTTAAAAATGCATATCAAGTTAAGTAATATAAAGAAAAGTTTTCTTGCTGAAAAGTTGCTGCATATATTTAAAAAAAGTCCTAATTTATTTTATAAAATAAAAGCACAAAAGGACTTGGGTTTGGAATATCGAACACAGATGAACAATAAATTCACAGCTGTGCATTAATTCACTTTCAAGTCAAATTAGTTGGGCTAATAGTTTGCTTTCAATGGTTTTCTCATTTTTTAATATTAGTGTAGGGGTTTTGTGAAATCTGATACTTTCTTATCCTGTGTGACCACATAAATAAATCCACGTATCCAGTAAATTCCCCATGCATTTAGTTCTAGAGACAATTAAAATACAAATAAGGAATAGATAAAATGAAGACAACTGAAAACTAAAACAATGTGGCTAGGTAGAAACATAGGGTAGGCATTTGGTCTAATGTCCCTTGGGATACAACAAAATGCTTTGTGGACTCTCACAAAATATACCTTGTCCCACATTTTTAGACCCTGAAAGAAGTAAAACTCTCAAGCAAAAATACTCACGGAAGTAGAAAAATACTTTGATAGCAGAAAGATATGTACAATTTATGTTAATTCATGAAAAGTAATCGACAACAGGAACTCATCTACTGTGAAATAGCTTACAAAATTAAATCCTACAAAATTTTACAATATCAATCCCCAAACAAAAATTAACTACTAACAAATTACTAACATTTTTGTGTCCTCTACTCGTAAAATACACAACACCAATTCTCTGTATTATTAACAACACGACTTCACTATGCAAACATTTCTAAACTTTCTTTATAACATGTCAAAATAAAATCATCTAAAACTACACATACGTCTGCTGTGTAGTTTACCTTTTTGCCGACCAGACGACGTGCAGCCCAGTGGCAGTCGACCAATCGCCAAGCGCCGTCCACCATGACACAGTTCCAGGAGTGTTGACCTTGCTCGCCGGTGAAGGTCATGCCTGGCTTGTACTCTGCGCCCTTTGCGTAGCCACTCAAGGTTTTACAGTGGAGGCCGGCATAGCTGTCAGAACATAGAAGTGGTTTATATAACTTCTTGTTAACAATAACATGCAGCGCATGAATATATGACAGAGCATTAATACATACCATATCAAAATACGTAAAACGTAGTGGCCTTATTTTTAAATTCAGAAATACAAATATCTAAGTGCTTATAAATATTTCCCTTCCCCGTTCTTCCCATCAATGGGGAAAGTGCAATATTTGTGTATTCAGATCTTTGCATTAATGAATAAATGAATAAATAATTTGAAAAAAAAATTGCCACAACATTTTACGCATTGTATTGCAATATTTTCAAAGATCATGGGACGCTCAAGTACGCATTTGGAGAGGACAATTACACATTTTAGAGCTCTGCCTCTAAGCAGCCTTACACGCAGTAGCAACAGGCATTTCACAGCCACGATCTCGTACCTGCAGAGTGTCTCGTAGACGACGGCGTACGTCGTCTGCCCCTTCTTCAGGCTGATGAGGCATATTTTTAAAGGAAGAAAAAAAGCATTATCTTACCAATATACAAAAGTTTTTTTTGTTCAACAGAATAAAGTTGAAAAACTTACAAGTTCTGTTAACAACCAAAAAAATAAAAGATTAAAATAGCCACTAATTTACGGGGTGTGCACTCCCCAAACAGCTGAAGGGTTCGGGAAAGTGGCATTATCATTCACGCCCCTTGGTTTACCCCTGGGAATCCCCCAAAAAAGGTACCCCCCTTTACGGGCCCCTGCCCACTGCACCGCCAACGGGGGTCGGCCCCCGGCCGGGGCCCCCCCCGTGGATGTGATTTGGCGGAAAAGGGGGGGGGGGGACGTTTTTTCTGGGTTTGATCCCTCCCCCGGACCGACCCAGTGGGTGGTTTTCCCTCTTGGGGGGGCCCCCGCAAATTTTCCCCCTTAGGCAAACGGGTTTCCCTGGGAGGAGGGGGGCTTTTGGTTTTGAGTTTAATATGGGCCTTGTACCCTTTAAAGTTTTTAAAACTTTTTCGCCATCGAAATAACTTTA